>JASAMY010001938.1:0-122500 GCA_030248085.1 Paralinhomoeus sp. GSCO2_6 | reverse complement strand
TAACGCGTGCTATGCACTGTATTTGACCATTAACTCTTCGTTGAGTTTGAGCTGCTTTGATTCACGGTTTTGGACGTGCATTTTGACAGGGGTCCTTCAACTTCTGCTTTGCATTGAAGGTGTAGGTGAACTTAGACACAAATTAAACAGATTTGGTAAAATCAGAGACTGCCAATTGGTCTGATTTGACTTGCCTTGACTTCATCTTTACGTGACTTTGGCTTTGACTTTGACTTCACATTTACCAAGACTCTTGATTTGACAGACTTTGACTTCCTAAACTTCAAAGATCCACTGAGACCAAAAATGATGCAAGGTGAAACCAAGCAGCTGAATTTGTCAAATACTATTGTCAGAGGTGACCAACTGCTTTCACTGTGGACGACCAATCACAACCAGTTCAAAAAAGAGCATGACTTTGATCAATGTTTAAAAAATCCGAAACTTAACTGCCGAGGAAACCGAAACTCTTGTGCCATTGACAGCTTCATTGATATGGTGTGCCACACTGTTTTGCAGGACCTAGACATGAACATCGACATTTCAGGAACAATGACCCAATTGCTAAGTCAAACTTTAAAACTGATAAAACAGCTGACTTCTGAACTGAATCAGGGCCTCACACAACTGATGGATGATGGATTGTTGAAGGCAAGACTGAAACGTTCATTGGACATTGACAACGTTTGGGACGTCTATTGCAACTCATTCAAAGATGACTTTGTGCCAAAGGGCCGAGGAGATGCGAGTAATAGCTCACTGCCCATCACTCTTATTGCCCCTGAATCCGACAGACTGAACTGAGAACATGAACTGAGGACATGAACTGAGGACATACTACATAAATGTTGTGGTCCGAAAATAGGATCTTCTTTTCGTTTTTTGTTCATTTCGTGAGATATTCATTTGATATTCATCAGAAACCTAGCGTGCTTGTTGAACCATTCAATCTGCACATCTCCGAGTTCAGCCAGGGGGCTCCTTTTACTGTATCAAAATCAAATTTCCAGTTCCGTCACTTTGGAATGTGGGCGAAACTTAAAATCTCTCACCAAAACAAAACTGCTGGTTTTGTTTTTGCTGGACCACATAAAAGCGGTCCAATTAAAGTATACCCCCTTTAACTCGGGTGTTCCAGAGTCGATCTGCATGAAACTCCGCAGCCTAGAACGCACCCATACGCCCACCTCAAATCTAAAAATTCGGCCCAATCCGTTCAGGCTAGCGTGAGTTACAGGCGATTAAAATTCCAAAAAAGGACTACAAATTTGCGCGCATTTTTCTCTTGATTTGGTGTGGATATATTGTTACGGCGGTCATTGTGACTCTGCAAAGCCGAAATGGTGGATTCGAACGAGTTGTCCGATAGTATTTGAAACTACCGTTCTATCTTTAGTTTCTTTAGTACCTTTAGTAAATACCTTTAGTTGAGAGTGGTGAGAAACGAGCTGTGACCAAATCGGTGAGAATGTCGGATCAACAACCATTGAATGGCACTATACAATAGATGTGCCAAGTTTTAAGTAAATAGCTCAATTGACGCCAGTAATAAACGATAAACAAATAGGGGATACTTTTTTGCACCACCCTGTAGCGTGGCGCTGCTACGATTCATGCGGCGGCTGACTGGTAGGTGGTGCAACGCCTCAGTTTATTGGTGAACGAACACGAAACTGACCACGGTAGAAAGTTGGCAGAGACAAAGAACTCAGAGAAAGCGAACTCAAGTGCAGCTTAGTAGACGAGCAACTTAGCTTAAAAAGATAGTGCAACAATAGGCCATCGCGAATACACCAATAATGCATTAAAGGGAAGGTATCCCGAAAGGAATACTCATCAGTAGACGCTATTGACGGGAAGCCAGAGAAGAAAGAAGGCCTTATGAAATCACTGTTTGAAAGTGGTGCGGGTGATTCTACTTTGTAGTCACTGTTGTAGTCGTTGTAGATATTTTGGTTGTTTATGTATAGTTGTAGTCGCTAGTACCTAGTCGAGGTACGGTAGGAGTGGTATTACAGTAGATTGAATGGTTCTACAAGCACACATGTTGCAAGTAAGCATCTCGATGGATGCCAGAGCGAGAAGGGTCCCTTTGGACCACCCAGTACGTACTCACACCACAGTGGTCTGGAAAAAACGCAGCACGCACGACGCGACGCACGCAAGCACACAAGAGCTACAAGAGCGCGTTTAGATCCAGTTGGACGGCCGATGGGTGGGCACAAGTCACTGCCCAGCGTTCAACGTCAGAAACAACATGGGCGACGACACGTTCCAACATATCGAGCACTATTCTTCCCATGGCGTAGGTGTGTACAGGTCTGTAGTATCTAATCCACGTACAGTAAGTATACATCACGATAGTAGTATTTGTTCATCGGTAATCAAGGTACAAAATTTCAATTGGGCCGTGCGTGCGTGCGTGCTTTGAAAAACCTTTATTAAGAGACCTTCTAAAAACCTATATTAGTTTTTTAGAATAAATTCCCTTCCGTATCGACTGCTACCAACTGTTCTTTTGCAGGGGCTTGCTTGCTTTTTGAAGTTACTGTTCTGATTGCAGGGGTCGGCTGGAACCGCTTAAAAACCGGTCTCTGGGCGGACTGCGCCGTGCCAGGACACCACAGCTGTCTGGACCGCTACTTACCTGTAGGCGGTTTGCAGTTTATGGACAATTGGCTTTAAAGAATTAGTCGCCTTTGACTAGGTATTGTGTTATTGGAATTCACTTCCGCTGTTCGCTCGCTATGGATGGAAATGTGCAGTGAAAATTGTGGCAACTGGAACTAACTGACATTTACATATACTGAATGCGAGAAATTAGCACATGCCCCATGGAACCCCTTGCACACCCACGCACGCACGCATTTGGCTTTAGAGAAATAGTCGCCTTTGACTAGGTATTGTGTTTTTGGAATTCACTTTGCTGGAAGCCAGCACTGGCATTTCGCTCTGTGATGGATGGATTGAGCTGAAATTGTGTATTTAGCTGGCTTGGCACATTTTACCATCAAAATATGAGTGGCTGCAACGCAGCGTATAGAGTTGTGCTGGATGGATTCAGCTGATGCGTTTTCCAATGCGACATTGTGATCACAAGATACGATGCATTGAACATAATCGCAACTGGTTGATGTTGCAAGTTGAGCGTAAGGCTGGATTTACACTTCGTTTACCACAACAAAAAAATTGTTGACCGTAACGGTGTTACAGCGTAACATTGTTGACCGGCAACAAAATGTTACTACAGTATACGGTCAACACAATTGTTTCGATTTTTGTTGCCGTTGGGATTCGTTCTTTCTTAGCTAAAAGGTTAAAAAACAGGAAATATGAGGTGTTTGACGAAAAAACAGAAACTTCTTCGACTGTTAGCTCTCTCGTAACTGTCGCGCATGAGTCTGAGAAGGGAAAGCCGCTGGAGCGTCCGCCCTCTACGCCAGAATCGGTTGATTGACGGATGTTTTGCTCGGCAAATCGGCCCAATGAGAGTGTTGGATCCTGAGTGGCACAAGTGCTACTTTCGGATGGCCAGAGACAGTTTCGACGACCTGTTGGGTCGCATTCGAACCCAAATCGAAAAAAAAACCGACTCACAAAATGCCAATTTCTCCAAGAGTGGCTTGCTATTACTTTGAGGTTCGTATTTTTTATTTATTAAATGCAGTGTCAAAAATCAAAACCCAAATATTTGTGCGCCCCAGTGGCAGATCCAGAATTTTTTTTTAGAAGGGAGGGGGGTTACAGAAGGGAGGACCCTGTCAAACTTTTTGGATGTTGGGCCACATTTTGGCGGTGGTTTTGGCTGCTAATCGGTCCATTGTTGACAATTAATACATAGATAAGGCGCCGCCGTCGAAAATTTTGCTATTTTTGACCACCTACGAGCATTTTTATGCAGCAAAGTTGGTCTGCTAGGCACGTTTCTGTTGGGGTTATTCGTGCGAGGCGAGCAGCACAGCAGCGATCAGGAAACACAGCGAGAAACACAGCGACTAGACTACACCGCAGCGGCAGCGCCGAACGCGGCGAGCGCTGCTTCCAACAAGGAATGCAAACTGTCTGCCTAAAGGCTGTCCACGTGCGTTGCACTTTTCATCACTCCTCCTCAACGCGTGTGGCAGCTCAGCTTGACTCGGTCAGGCCCAGCGCCGCCCTCAGCTTGACGAAGGCGCTCTTCGACAGGCCTTTGGTCGAAGGAGCAGTTTCTTCTCCCACCGCCTAGTCCCTTCCACCCTCCTCCCCCCCCCCCCGAGATCCGATTTCGGGAGGGGGAATGGGTCCATTCCGCTGTGGGAGTGGGAGTTCCTATTTCAATTACAATGGACCATTCAGCATTGTGCTGCTAGCGGTCGTCGATAGTAACTACAAATTCCTGGTCTGCAGGGTTGGCGATCTGGGGAGCAGTGGAGACGCCGCCATCTTCAACAAGTCCGCCTTTGGTCAGCGGCTTTCAAAAGGGTGCGTGCCACGCCCACAACTATGGTCCAGGTCACGCTCATGCTTTCATAGATATCAACTTTTCATCTAGGCAAGGCTTCATTTGGGGGAGGGTAATTTTGTTCCGTTTTGACGAAAAGGTACCTATTTAAGTTAAAAATCTCAGCTACACCTTGCACCAGACACTTGCCCCCCACCCCCAAGTGCCATTTACTACTTTTTAGGGTTTTTATGGGGGGGGGGGGGTAGCTCCCGCAAAAAAACCGGGATGGCTATAGCCAGTGGGAATTGAACCCCCAACCCCCCCCCCCCTGAGCCGACCTATGCAATAGGTGCAAATTGCAGAGCCAGACGAATCGTCGAGTGTGCCTTTGGAATTTTGGCGTCGCGTTAGCGAATTCTTCGCCGCCTCATGGAGACGACGCCGGAGAACGCCGACTTCATCATGAGGGCGTGCGTCTGCCTCCACAACTTTCTGCTCGCCAAGGAGCCCAGCAGCTACCTCTGCGCGGCTCAGTGGGCGCCAGCGCCGATTCGGTCGCAGCGGACGACCTCCCTGCTGACCAGCTGCAGCCACTGGGCAAGACTCCCTTCAACTACTCGCACAAGGAAAGCTCAGTCCGGGACACCTTCGTCAGTTACTTCGCTGCTGAGGGAGCTGTCAGCTGGCAAAATCGCGCGATCAACATCGGAAAGAACAAAAAAGAGTGACAACGACGCGCTGATTCAGTCACACTTTGGAGATGTGTTCGATCACTGCGGTATCCAAAATGTTGTTGATCCGGCTTATGGCCTGCAGCTGCGCCAACTCGGGCAGTCGTCGCAGACGATGTGCGACTGTTATTCCTGAAAGCCGTTCTTGAAATTGTGCGAAACGTCCAAGAATAATCATCAGCATACCAAAGTCGATCCATTCGTCATTGTCCGTCATGTTCTTGACCTGCTCAAGAATCGCCGTTTGGATGTCCTGAGCTCTATCGCTGGCTTTGCCAGCGCCGAACTAAATGTTAGCGAAAGTCGGAGGTGAGGGGGGGGGAGTGACTCAGTGAAGTCGTTCTCGGGTTCCCCTTATATTCCCCTCATAAGCACCATCAGGGTTGGGTCCCCAGGTGGTGGGGTCAGGGGGGGTGTAGAGAGGGGGCGGAGGAGGTTTCTCGCTCCGCCTGGCCATAGTCGTCCCGATTTTAATGATTGAGGCCGATGATGAGTATTGAGGATGCCTTATTTTCCCAAAATTTCCGCGCAAAAACAGCAAATTCACACCATTTTGCACTTGTGTTCAACCCTCCCCCCCCTCCTCCTTCCCACTGGTTATCATTTCACGGAACGTTTGAAAATTTCGTGATTAATCTAGCCTTAGTAGAACACGTCAAAATTCAAAGAGAGTCAAAAGTCATTCAAGAGAATCCATGCACCGTTTTCACGTGACCTTTCTATTGCTGGCGGCCGACGTCGATGCAGGCGTCGGCGTAGCGGCGAGCCAGAGCGGCGCGGACTTGGCGGGCGTAGGCGCGGACCTGGGCCTCTGCTGCGCCAGCTCTTCTCTTCGCCGTCGTCAACGGAGTTTTTGTGACGAGTTCTGCGACAGCGCCTCGTTTTCCAGTCCGAAGTTGTCGAAAGTTCCAGACTCCGAAAGACAATATGATCTCAGCAAGGAAACAAATTAATACAAATTTCCAAAGCTAATTCACTGTCTGTGCACGTCGCGCCCGTCGAGAAACTGCATGATGCTGTAAAACTTCCATTCCAGAATCTTGACAGCAGCTGAACCTGACGGCGACTTCAAACGGTTTCTCACCGTTTTGTACGTGTTCGACAGTTTTTTCCACTGGTCCAGGCAGAACTCTGCTAAAACAAAAAACTCTACCATTAAAAACAATATAAAATCCAAAAGACCAAAAAAAAATTAATAAATGAATATTAAAAAAACATTGCAAAAGATTACCTGCGACCTTCTCCTTGTCCATGCCGATTTCGGGCCCCAGCTCAGCGCCGATTGCGGCCCAGGCGTTCTGCACTGCCGTTCGATTCGAGTGCAGCTTCTCAGACTTCTTCCAAATGAGTGGATGCTCCTGCACCAACTGTATCAGTCTTTCTTTCCATAAATCAGTCGCCTTTACTGGCAGTTCTAACATTTTTCGACGATTTTTTTGCCTTTCCTATAGAAAAATCTTCGATTTTACCGATGGTAACAAATTGTTTTTCCAACTCGGACGGTAACACCAAAAATTGTCGACTGGGTAACAATTTTGAATTTGCGCGCACAACGAAACAATTGAAGTATAAATCACGTTGGTAACAAAACGTTACTTTTTGTTACCCGGTCAACAAGGTAACGAAGTATAAATTGGGCCTAAACAAATAGCATGAACATACCGTAAACCCTAGCCCCCAGGGGCGCGTATTAGCGATCCACAATTCCTAGCCGGACAGCAGCCGGACAGCGTGTTTTTATATGTACGAACAAGAAGTGAATATTCAAATTCAACTGCACATCGCAACTGCGATAGATTGGTTTTGTCTTCGGCTGTTGGATTTGATTGAACCCACTCAAGTGATGAAGCGCAAGATCGAGGAGGAGGTTTGGGCTCGGGTAGATGTGCGCGAGATCTTGGAAGAAATGCGGAGTGGCACGTTGGCTCGAAGGCTTCGAGCCAGCGTCGGCACGCGTCGGCATGTCGGCACGCGACCGCAGTTGACTCCATCGGCGCTCGCGGTCGGCAGCGGCGCCGGCCCTGCCTCGGATGTCGGCACGCGACCGCAGTCGACTCCGTCGGGCCTCCTGCAGTCGCTGAGGCTCAAGAAGACCCCACTCGACTTGACAGAACTTTTGGTAAGCCTCTAGCGTGTCGGCCACTTTCTCACTGCGTTTCTGTGTATGCGTTATGTGTATCAGAACTCCCTTCCGGCGGCGCGTGGTTTTGCTGACAGAAGCCGGCAGCACGACGCCCAGGAGCTCTTCAACCGGCTCGTCGAGCGCGTCGACTCCGAGCTGGCGACCGCGACGGGCGAGTGGCTGACGGCCGCGGCGCAAGCGACAGTGCAGCGACTGCGCGCGGTCCAGCGTGCTCGGCGCCAACGAAGACCTACTCATCAGCCGACTCTCCTCCAGCTCCAAGTGCTCAGCGGTTGGCGACGTCTTCAAACTACACATTTTTATTCACCCTGTCAAGCACATCGTTAATTGACCTTGCCATAGGGCGTGCTGTGCACGTGCATGCGTTGCGAGGCTTGTGGCGTCGAGCTCTTCAACACGGACCTGTCCTTGGGGCTCTCATCCCAGCCGTCGTCAGTGCAGGTATGCCAACAACAATGCGTGTTCATGCGTGTATAGATCTTCCGTTCTCAGGACTGCTTGAACGCCTACTTCGACCCTGAGGCGCCCACTGACGACACCTGCCCCAGCTGCACCGCCACCGACAGCAGCACCAGCCAGCTGAACCTGGGAGTGCCGCCGCCGTGCCTGGCCATCCGCCTCAAACGGTGTCATTGAACGATTCCGTGTATGCCAATCAGACGCGTTGCTTTGTTACTGAATTGTAGGTTCGACGCGGACTTGAACAAGGTGGGCGCTGCGGTGAACGTGCCCAAGCAGTTGGACGTCACGCCCTTCGTCAACGCCGCTGTCGCGCAGCAAAGGCCACTGATGACCAAGTACCGACTGCGAAGCGTCGTCCTGAGTGCTCGCTCAGTTCGCGTTGAGTGACATTCTCCACAGTTTCTGGTTTGTTGTGTAGTACCACTGGGGGGCGAGCGTCGACAGCAGCCACTACATGGCGGACGGTTTGGTCGACGAGCTGGGCTTCTGGTGGCGGTTCGACGACAGCACCGTCGTGCAGCTCGGCGCCGACGCCGACTGGGCCCCCGTCGACAGTCAGCGCAGTCCGAGCAGGACACCTATCTGCTGTTCTACGACCGGCAGACGTGAAGGTCGTGAAAGTCATCCCGCGCTGTACTGGTTAAGCTCGCTCGCTCATCCTTTAATGCAAATCTCAGCGTAATTTATTGCTCATCCAGTGGTAATCTCATTTGCAGTGTTGACTCCTTCTGGTTGATTCGTTGTTGTCGTCGACAGGCATTTATTCGTGCATAAAGGTGTATCGTGTCGGGTGTGCTGTGAGGCACAGCAAAATGCACCACACAGCACTCTTGAATGCCAGCCATAACTAACCCTGCAAATCGTACTCATGTTTGAATTGGGCAGTACCGTACTTGCAGTTAAGCACCGTTTATTTCCAATTGTGGACCGTTAACGCACCCCCAGGGGCTAATTGTTTCGTTCGAGCGCTTGGAGGGTGTATAATTATAAGGGGGGGGGGGCTAATTATAGGGGGGTTTATAAACTGGAAGGGTCGATGTGGGGGGAGCATTGTGGGCGGAAAGGGGCGTGAAGGCGATTTTTAAGGGAAAAAGGCGCTGTGCAGTGTGCACACACGTTGGTACACTCTAACACACTCTCACACAGTCTCACATGCACATACATGTACTACATGCATACACATACGCGAACATACATACACCCTGACAAAGAAAATTTTTTTGCCTTTCAGACAATGGTACATTCAGGGAGGGGGTGTAATTATCCGGTGGGGGCTTATAAACTCAAAGTGGTCTAGGGGTGTATTATTATAGGGGGGGGGGGCCACAAAGGGGGGCTAAATATAGGGTTTACGGTATGTGAGGAACCATACAGATTACAAAAATAACTTTTATATACCAAGCTGAGGTATCAGGGTGTACGCGTCAGCGTACAACCCAAATATGTGATGACTTGCGCGCGCGAGAATTCGGATTTTTGATCGCCTATAACTTTTGATTGGCTGAACCGATTTTGGCGCGTTATGGGTCAAAAGAAGCGCACTCATCGGGGGACCGTACGTGCCACAGCGCGTTTAGGTATGCGCGTTAAAGGGGTACGCCCGAAAATGTTTCCGAAAAGTGTCTTTTTTTTTCGTGTTCTCCTCCCAGTTTTTGGAGCGCCACTCGCTAGTGCCGTGGGCAATTGAAATGAAACTTGGCATGTGTAAGCGACCCATGATGGCAACTCTGCGTCCTACCAAACTCGAGATATCGCCGATTTTATGCGTTTTTTCGGACATAGTCGTTTTTTTGGGGTGGTTTCTACCAAGAGTAAATCTCAAAAAAGTGCCTAATTAACCCCCAATTTTTTTTTGATTTTCTTGAACAGTTGCTTATGGAAAGTTTATGGCAAGTCACTGAACCTAAAACTTCGCCCCCGATAATGAGTTATTAGCAATTAAAAATATCGGCCAAAAAGTTTGTCCTTAATAGGCGCGCTAACGGCTTATCACAGAGCTTTGCTATAAAGGAACTGTTGTTCGGCATGACCTGGAATAGACCCCTTTTGACAATTGGACCAAATTGAACGCACCAAAATGCCTCTCCCCATTATACCGAAAACGAAAAATGGCGATATTTTGGTGTGGTTACGTCGGAGGGCATTAACATCAATAATAAAGTTGATTGCCCTTCGATGGCGAACATTTCATTCCTTGAAGTCAACATGATCCGACGCACCAAAATATTTTCACATCCGGAATAATCGATAAATATCGATATGGGTAGGTCGGATCACTTTGGCTAAAACACGGAAGTTGACCGCCTGCATGTGCAGATTATTTTGATTCTTTACACCGCTATGCTCCGACGAACCAATATGGCACTGCAGATGTGCACGCACGCACGCACACCATCAAATCGGCTGCTTCACAAAAAAACTCGATGTGGGTACGTCGCATCACTTCGGCTAAAACACAAAAGTTGACCGCCTAGTTATAGCGATCATTTTGATTCTTTACATCACTATGCTACGATGCAGCATTATAGCACAACTGCACACGCACGCACGCACGCACGCACGCACGCACACACACACACAATTATCCGCAGTGGCTTCTGTTTGTAGTTTCTCTGCATGCTGTGCCATTTGCTGATAGGTCATCCTGCTTTGTATCATTTGCATGACAATTAGTTGTGCACAACTTTGGTCAATGAAAATAACATTCGTACCTATTTTCAATCCACATGCTCACATTCTATACGATGAGTGTCTCCTACTGCACTCAAGGGATTCTACCAAGCATGCTACATATGTCATACATGGTACATATGTCGTGCATGAGTGCGTGCGTACGTGCATGCATGTGTGCGTGCGTGCCTGCGCGCGTATGTGCATGCATGTGTGCGTGCGTGCCTGTGTGCATGCGTGCATGCGTGTGCCTGTATAGGTTTTACGCATCGATGTTTGTCTTACGAAAAAACACTGTATTAAGGAAAAATTTGCAGGCAGCTGCAAAAAAAGGTGAATACCGTAAACCCTATAATTAGCCCCCCCCGGGGGCTAATTTTTTCAATCGAGCGCTAGGAGGGTGTATAATTGTAGGGGGGGGGCTAATTATAGGGGGGGGGGCTAATAAACTGGAAGGGTCGAGGTGTGGGAAGCTTTGGTGGAAAAAAGGCGCGTGGAGGTGATTTTTAAGGGAAAAAGACGCTGCGCACACACGTTGGTAGCCTCTAACACACTCTCACACAGTCTCACATGCACATACATATACATACATACACATACGCGACCATACATGCACCCAGACTTAGAAAATTTTGCCTTTCAGACGATGGTCCATTTAGGGACGGGGCGTAATTATAGGGGGGGGCTAATAAACTCAAAGTGGTCTTAGGAGTGTGTATAATTGTAGGGGGGGGGCTAATTATAGGGGGGGGGGCTAATTATAGGGTTTACGGTATGTGACGCTCTTTTGTTGGAGCCCAGTTTGAAAAAGAGGGGTATCAATTAAGGCATGCCTCATTTATGTATAGCCACTTATGCTTTGCAGCTGATCAACTTCAGTTTGAACAAACTGTGTATAAAAACCGAACCAAACGCAGCAACACGTCACATATTCGGCATTTTTTTTTGTGTGAGCTATTGAATCGATTGATAGAAATTATATGTATTTTTGTAAATTCAAGGAAAATGTACAGATTTATTTACAGAAAAATTAAATTTTTATTTTTGTATGGTACTGTCTGCAAATGTGGGTGTTTCGCCTCCACCGCTTGACACCCGAGAGTCGCGCGAGGCTCGTCAGAAACGACGCGTCCCCTTTATATCGTGCAATTATTTCGTAGACTCATCATGGGTCTTCAGACCACATAAAGTGAGAAAAAGAAACCACCTTGTCAACAAACCGCGCTTGAAATTCCGCGTCAGTAGTCGCATTCTTGCCATAATTTAATTTTTAAAAAATATTTCCTGTAGCTTGCGATATTCTATCAGGGTGTACGCGTCAGCATACAACCCTAATATGTGACGACTTGCGCGCGCGAGAATTCGGATTTTTGATCGCCTATAACTTTTGATTGGCTGAACCGATTTTGGCGCGTTATGGGTCAAAAGAAGCGCACTCATCGGGGGACCGTACGTGCCACAGCGCGTTGCAGTATTGCTGCGCGTTAAAGGGGTACGCCCGAAAATGTTTCTGAAAAGGGTCTTTTTTTCGTGTTCTCCTCCCAGTTTTTGAAGCGCGACTCGCTAGTGCCGTGGGCAATTGGAATGAAACTTGGCATGTGTAAGCGACCCATGATGGCAATTTTGCGTACCAAAGGAATCGTCTCTGCGCCCTACCAAACTCGAGATATCGCCGATTTTATGCGTTTTTTCGGACATAGTCGTTTTTTTGGGGTGGTTTCTACCAAGAGTAAATCTCAAAAAAGTGCCTAATTAACCCCCAATTTTTTTTTGATTTTCTTGAACAGTTGCTTATGGAAAGTTTATGCCAAGTCACTGAACCTAAAACTTCGGCCCCGATAATGAGTTATTAGCAATTAAAAATATCAGCCAAAAAGTTTGTCCTTAATAGGCGCGCTAACGGCTTATCACAGAGCTTTGCTATCTATCTATATTACTAAAGCACAATGTTTGTTTGTTTGTTTGTTTGTTTGTCTGCAACGCTGCCCAGAGAGTTGTGCTGGACGGATTGAGCTGAAATTTTGTGTGTAGATTGCTTGCAACATTTCACCGTCAAAATAAGAGTGGCACCGCTGAAGCTACCGTAATCCGCGAGATATGCAAATTGCGCGTACGTGTTTTATCGAATTTGAGAATTCAGTGTCAAATCTGCTTGGGATATATGTAATCGACCGTGCTGATCACGAATATCACATCCGTTTTCCAATGCAATACCGTAAGCACGAGATACGACGCATTGAATATGCAAATTGCGCTTGATTGAATTTGAGAATTCAGTGTCAAATCTGCTTGGGATATATGTAATCGACCGTGGTGATCACGAATCTCACATCCGCCTTCCAGTTCGACACCGTAATCCCGAGATATAGCATTATCTTTTTCTACAGTAGTACTTATGACTGTTTGTGGGTTCTGTCTGCAGCACATAGAGTTCTGCTGGATGGATTGAGCTGAAATTTTGTATGAAGCTTGCTTGGCACATTTTACCATCAAAATAAGAGTGGCACTACTGAAGCTATCGTAATCCATGCGCTATGCAAATATAAATAAATTATATGATAATATAGCACATTTTATGCGCGCTTCTGACTTATCAGAAGTGTTTAGAAAACAGTCCCGTATAGATCAATGGTGTAGTGGTTATGATGTCCGTTACTGTTCTGAAGGTCCTGGGATCAAATGTCTGCCATAGAAATACTTGTAAATTTTTTGTTTATAACTTTTTTGTTTTGCACGTGTTTATGCTATAAAAACTTTGAACTTTTTGTTATTTTTTACTTTGTTTTACAGGTGTTAACGCTATAAAAACTTGTATTACACGCTCATGCACGCGCGCACGCACGCACGCACGCACGCACGCACGCACGCGCACATGGACATGGACACGCGCACGCACGCACACGCACGCACGCACGCGCACGCACGCACGCACGCAAGCACGCACGCACGCACGCACGCACGCACACGCACATGGACACGGACACGCGCACGCACGCACATGGACACGGACACGCGCACGCACGCACGCACGCACGCACGCACGCACGCACGCACGCACGCACACGCACGCACGCACGCACGCACGCACGCACGCACGCACGCACGCACGCACGCACGCACACGCACATGGACACGGACACGCGCACGCACGCACGCACGCACGCACGCATGCGCGCACGCTCGCACGCACACGCATGCACATGGACATGGACACGTGCATGCACGCACGCGCACGCTCGATCGCACGCACGCACCCATACACGCACACACACACGGACGCACCCACGCACGCACGCGCACTCATGCACGCACGGACTCGCGAGTGGGCGCACGCACGCATGCGCGTGTATGTGTTAGCGTTTTAGTGGTGCGTTGGTTTAGTTTTTCTTGGCGTTGAGCACTGATCGTCGACGCATTAAACGCAATAAATGAAATATTGTGGTGCGTTTTGCCCGGTCCAATGGCCCAATGAACTTGGATTTCCCCGATAAAGAAAACGGCTGAAAACAATTGATGCGTGCGTCCGCGTCCGCTGCTGCGTCCGATGAAAACTTTCTTAATTTTAGGCTTTGCTCAGGCTTAGTCCAGACTTTGCTTAGGCTTATGCTTTGGCTTTGATTTGGCTTAGGCTCATGCTTCGCTTAGGCTTAGGCTTCACTTAGGTTTCGGACGCTGCGGATGCGGACGCAACAATTGTGCTTTGCCAAAAAAACCACGTAAGGAAGACACAAGCCGAAGCCCGCCGAAAACCGCCCGCCCACGGCGAGCTGGAATGGAATCCGAAGCGTCGGATCGCGATCCTAGCTTAGACGAGGTCCAAAGGCCTTGCGCCTGCAGATCAAGGTGCATGAACATATGTGAGCAACCATGCAGATTACAAAAAAGCCAATTATTATTAGCTGACTCTGAAGGGCTGATTAAAACAATTAGCCCACTGCCTATATGGGATTTATGGTGTGTCTGCTCAAGATGGTATAGTGCCTAATTTTTACTATCGAATGTAATGACTGGAGATGTAATGACGCAAGAATAAAGCATTACAACAAAAAAGGTGAAATGTTTTCCTGCATTGCACAAGTGCATTGGTTGCATTGGTTGCATTGGTTGACTTCCTTTGGCTTTAATCTCATTTATTCTCAACGTTATTTTATTTCATGAGACAAATTGATGTTGGACCACTTTGGAGCACTTTGCAAGCAGGAGTCCTGAGTTCGAAGCGGCTAGTATTACTAAAGCACAATGTTTGTCTGTCTGCAACGCAGCGCAGACAGTTGTGCTGGATGGATTGAGCTGAAATTTTGTATGAAGCTGCCTTGGCACATTTCACCGTCAAAATAAGAGTGGCATTTCTGAAACTACCGTAATCCGTGAGTTATGCAAATTGCGCATACGTGTTTTATCGAATTTGAGAATTTCGTGTCAAATCTGCTTGGGATATATGCAATCAACCACGCTGATCACGAATATCACATCCGTTTTCCAATGCGATACCGTAATCACGATATACGGCACATTGAATATGCAAAATGCATTTGATCGAATTTGAGAATTCAGCGTCAACTCTGATTGGGACATATGTAATCGACAGTGCTGATTACGAATTTCACATCCGTTTTCCAGTGCGACACCGTAATCGCGAGACATGGCACGTTGAATATGCAAATTGCGTTTGATCGAATTTGAGAATTTAGCATCAAATCTGCTTGGGATGTATGTACATAATCGACCACGCTGATCACGAATATCACATCCGTTTGTCACTGCGATACCGTAATCACGAGATACAGCACATTTGAAGTTGATACAGTACAATACAATACAATTGACTGGATTGTGTTGGATAGATTGTGTTGAAATATGGTTTGCACCTACCTTGGCATTTGGTTGCTTATATGACCTTGATTTATTATTTTCTTGCATACAGATGTTGCCGATTTAGTTTTAAGCAACCCATCATCCAAAAAAAACCTACTGTCATCGGGCTTGTGGGGGGCATTATTTCGGTGTGTCTCTTATGACGCTCGTAACGCTGTCCTTTTTTGCCGCTGATTGTACCTAAAGGGGGCAGACATATAAACAAGTATTTTTACCATAGAATTCTATAGAAACGCAATCACGGAATTTAGCAAAGCTCCCCTCTTAAACTACTACCCTGACACACGTTCGAATTGGGCAGCACTGTGCAATAGTAGTTGGTCGTTTACATACTTGGTGGTAGCACGCCACAGTCTCCTTTGGACCATTCTAATCCCTTTTGATATAAGCAGTTTTGTGTTAATGCAAAAGGCTAAAAACGGTATATGTGCAGTATTCGAATTAGAAGCGAAACATTCCGTAACAAAGCGAAACAACCGTGTCAAACATCTCAATTCGTGTTTTTACGAAGTGTATTTATTTGGATCGTTCAATATCTTGCCGCCAAAGACTTGTACGTAGACGTTGCTGCCAATATTCAATGCGCGGATGAGCATCAAGGCGAAGGTAGATGCCGAGAAGTTCGAGAAGGGAAGCCACCGCCAGCGGTGCAGCTGCGGAACACGTTCATTGGACGGAGCTCGGCGTCGTCGCGTCAGCCGGGGTCGACAGCGCCAAAAAGGCAGGCAGGGCGCATCGACGTCGTACCTGTCGACGGGCGCTGACGCACACAACGACGCTGCGCAACTTTCGGGTTTGTCGTTGGGTTTGCCATCCGGCACGTCGCTGTACTTCGGACTGTCCGTCTTGCTGGCGGCTTAGACGGAGACGCCACTGAACCGACTGATGAGCGGCGCGGACGAGCACCAGTCCACGTCGTCCGCGGCGAGCGGCGGCCTCTACTCCGCGTTGTCATCCACAAAACGGTGCCCATTAACCGAGGCTAAGTCCGCACCCTCTTCAAGTCCAAAGAATCTCTCGCCTTTGATGACTTTCTATCAGCTCCACCATCGACCTCATTCAAGCTCCCGCACAGCACCTCCAGTTTGGCGCAGCTTGGTTTTGTTTGCTGTTATACGCACAAGGCACTGTTGGGGTTTGGCTGCACTGACAGTCACATGAGCATGTCACGATTTCAAGTTTCAAGTAGCTCTCTGGCTGCTTGCTATGCTACGAATAATCGACGATGATCCGCATTGCAGAAAATTGCTTTTGTAGTGCACGCTGGGATCGTGCAAAATAAAATGGCATGCGGTGAAAGGGTTCATTGTGTCGTCGTAGGCTTTTGGATTCCTGGTCTATTGTGGAAAATTCGAATACTGCACAAAACGCATTCGAATACTGCCTATACACCGCTAAAAACGGCTAAAAACAATTGTCGCGTCCGTTGCGTCCGTTTTCGTCCGTGCTTCCGTGCGTCCCTTGATTATTTCCTTAATTTTAGGCTTTGCTTAAGCTTAGTCCAGACTTTGCTTAGGCTTAGGCTTATGCTTAGGCTTAGGCTTAGGCTTAGGCTTCGCTTAGGCTTAGGCTTCGGGCGCATGGACGCACAGACGGAACTGACGCAACAATTGTGTTTTGCCCTAAAAACAATTGTTTCAGCTGTTGTGTCTGTGCGTCCAATGATAATTTCCTTAATTTTAAGCTTTGCTGAGGCTTAGTCCAGACTTTGCTTAGGCTGAGGCATTATGTTTAGGCTTAGGCTTTGCTTAGGCTTAGGCTTCGCTTAGGTTTTGGACGCATGGACGCAATGGACATAAGAATTGTGTTTTGCCATTGCAAAATGCTGGAATCAGAAGGCACACTGCAAACAGAGTGGGTGTTTTAAAACAGAGAGCACTTCTTTGGCATTCATGCAAATGCATTGGTTGACATGTATTGGTTTTGGTCGACATGCATTCCAACACTTTGCAGTTTCATCATTGCTGTGATTCATCATTGTACAGCTGTAATCTCAACATTATTTTATTTCATGAGACAAATTGATGTTGAACCACTTTGGAGCACTTTGCAAGCAGGAGTCCTGAGTTGAAGCGGCTAGTAAAGGAAAAAGTTGTTCAGCATGACCTGGAATAGACCCCTTTTGACGATTGGACCAAATTGAACGCACCAAAATGCCTCTCCCCATTATACCGAAAACGAAAAATGGCGATATTTTGGTGTGGTTACGTCGGAGGGCATTAACATCAATAATAAAGTTGATTGCCCTTCGCTGGCGAACATTTCAATCCTTGAAGTCAACATGATCCGACGCACCAAAATATTTTCACATCCGGAATAATCGATAAATATCGATATGGGTAGGTCGGATCACTTTGGCTAAAACACGGAAGTTGACCGCCTGCACGTGTAGATTATTTTGATTCTTTACACCGCTATGCTCCGACGAACCAATATGGCACTGCAGATGTGCACGCACGCACGCACACCATCAAATCGGCTGCTTCACAAAAAAACTCGATGTGGTACGTCGCATCACTTCGGCTAAAACACGAAAGTTGACCGCCTAGTTATAGCGATCATTTTGATTCTTTACATCACTATGCTACGATGCAGCAATATAGCACAACTGCACACGCACCACACGCACGCACGCACACACACACACACAATTATCCGCAGTGGCTTCTGTTTGTAGTTTCTCTGCATGCTGTGCCATTTGCTGATAGGTCATCCTGCTTTGTATCATTTGCATGACAATTAGTTGTGCACAACTTTGGTCAATGAAAAATACATTTGTACCTATTTTCAATCCACATGCTCACATTCTATACGATGAGTGTCTCCTACTGCACTCGAGGGATTCTACCAAGCATGCTACATATGTCATACATGGTACATATGTCGTGCATGCGTGCGAGCGTACGTGCATGCATGTGTGCGTGCGTGCCTGCGTGCGTACGTGCATGCATGTGTGCGTGCGTGCCTGCGTGCGTGCGTGCATGCGTGTGCCTGTATAGGTTTTACGCATCAATGTTTGTCTTACGAAGAAACACTGTATTAAGGAAAAATTTGCAGGCGGCTGCAAAAAAAGGTGAATATGTGACGCTCTTTTGTTGGAGCCCAGTTTGAAAAAGAGGGGTATCAATTAAGGCATGCCTCATTTATGTATAGCCACTTATGCTTTGCAGCTGATCAACTTCAGTTTGAACAAACTGTGTATAAAAACCGAACCAAACGCAGCAACACGTCACATATTTGGCATTTTTTTTGTGTGAGCTATCTCACTCACCCAAAATGCAACAGCAATCCTTTCACATCTCATCTATCTCTGGTCATTACCATCGACCTGGCACAGACAAAGTTCCTACATAAATAATTGGCACCTTGCTAACATTTGTGAGATGTGGATTGCCACTACAGTTCAGTTAGTGATGTGTAGGTATACATATGGTACTGGCTCCATTCGTCATTTCCTTTTTGGCATTTACCCACTACCGCACTGCTCCTATATACAACGTGTTTGCGTGCGTACGTGCGTGCGTGCGTGCGTGCGTGCGTGCTTGAGTGCGTGCGTGTGTGCGTGCGTGCGTGCGTACGTCTGCATAGTGGTCCATGTGCAAGACCCTGGGGTCCTTCCTGCCTGTCTCGCAACCACGTGGCATTTAGTCATGCGGCATACCTATGTGGATGCAGGGTGTTCCAGTCCAGTTAGGTCCTATGATTGCCACTGCTCCTTGCTATGCACACGAACACAAAAAAATGCCGAATATGTGACGTGTTGCTGCGTTTGGTTCGGTTTTTATACACAGTTTGTTCAAACTGAAGTTGATCAGCTGCAAAGCATAAGTGGCTATACATAAATGAGGCATGCCTTAATTGATACCCCTCTTTTTCAAACTGGGCTCCAACAAAAGAGCGTCACATATTCACCTTTTTTTGCAGCCGCCTGCAAATTTTTCCTTAATAAGCTATTCCAAAGCCAAGTCAATTACAGTTGATTATTGAAGTCGAATGACAGTGCGAGCTGGCTCTAGAGCCGGTGTTGTGTTTATTTCTGCTGGTTGTGTAAGACTGCTGACCAGCAGTTTTACACAACCAGCAGAGTTAGATACCTACCTACAGGGTTTTTTTTTTGGAGTGCCACATTTTAATTTTGAATAACTCCGGCAAACGACAAGCTATTGACCTGAAATTTGAACTGTAGGTAGACAACACTCTAAGGTTTTGTTGACAATTGGCCCCATGAGAATCCGTTTTGAAACCAGTGCGTGGCACTCGTTTGAGGTTGCATGGTCCACTGTCCATTCCTGTCTGGTGCTCTAAGCGTGATGGTTGCATCTCTCTGCTATTTGATGAGTCATTTTTTGGAAAACCATGCTTTCCCATATCACTTTCGAATGCCCTGTGTCGGTACTTATCATTTTATTCCGATTTCGAGATGTTTGCTCGAGTTCAAGCAATCATTCCTTACACAGCAAAACGAAAATGACTGCAATATGGCTTAAGATGCAATCGAGTGTAACTCGCGGGTTTCAAAACGGATTCTCACGGGGCCAATTGTCAACAAAACCTTAGAGTGTTGTCTACCTACAGTTACAATTTCATGTCAATAGCTTTTCGTTTGCCGGAGTTATTCAAAATTAAAATGTGGCACTCCAAAAAAAAAACCCTGTACAATAGCACTTAAACTTAAACATTTTTTAAACTTTTTATTTTTGACGACAACCACCTGACACAGCACTATGGCCATTAACTGAATCACGAGGATAACAGGGCGGCGCCGTATACATAACAATGGGCGTTGTTCTGCCGCGAGGCAAGGTGGGCCCCCACCTGGCACTGATTTTTGGCCGAAGCCACGGTACAGCCAGAAACCGGAGCAGTGGTTTAAACCCCTTGCCCAAGGGGGTTGCCGTGGTTTTTCACCCAGCAAGGAATCGAACCCCCGATCTCGCGGTCAGGAGTCCAACGCATTGCGGACTAAGCCACAGCCCCACGCCATAGCAGGCAAAAAAGTAATGGAACACCCGGCAAAACCCGCGAGATGATTGACACGCAGTGAAAGCGAACGCCTACAAACAGACCACTGAAATTGAACACCGTCTGACGTTTGTGCGAGAGCCCCATGGCCTTCTTGAAAATGACGACACCCATTCCAATACGATAGTGACATTGCGCATCGTTACTGTGCGCATGAACCAGTATTTACAAGGTACCTCAAGAGATACATATACAACGTTGATGGAACCTAATGGCACAAACTCAACGATACATACACACAAACGCTGAAAAATTGTGAGTTTTAGACAGTGGCTCATTTAGTGAGGGGTCTATTTTTTTGGGAGGGTGCCGCGAAAACGCTCATCGGTTGCTGTTATCCCAATTTTGACTTTCTTGTTGTCAGCGTCAGTGAGCCGTGGCTGCGGCGCAGGCTTCGTCATAGAGAAGCTGTTCAGGGTAGTTGCCGGTCACCGGTCACCGTGAACAAGTGTGTTTTGTGATCCATAACATTATGCTTAGTTTTGTCTAATTGCTTCAGTTCTACACTATGCTGCGATCTGTTCCAGACAATGGTCCAGTTGTCAGAGAGTACGGCCAGTGCAGAGACCTCGCCACTTGGAATCGGTGACCCGTGACCGGCAACTGCCCTGTTGAGTCGCTTGAGTATAAAGTGGCGCGACCAGTCGAAGATCGAGCAGTGGTCCACTGGATGCGCCTCCTGACCAAAACTCTACTGCGGCAGCTCGTAGTTAAAGACGAAGCCTTCGGGGTGGCGTGGAACCACCATCGAAAGCCAGTGTGGCCTGAAAAAAATGTTTGGAGTTGGAGTTGTAAGCACGCACGCACGCACGCACGCACGCACGCTCGTCTGGCGGAGCGAACGTACAGCCGCCCACCCACCCGGATTTCGTCTCGCCATTTCGCGGACCATCTCGAGCGCTGCTCCCCTGTCATCGATTTGAGAGCGTTGGCGTTTGGAAATCGCGCTTTGGATTACGGGTTTCAGATCGGGCTCTTCGCGCTCCATACACGACGCTGGGAAGAACATATCAGTATTTTAAATAGCATTTAGAATAATTTTATTTAATGCATTGGGGTGAATAATACCGCGCCGGCGGGCAATTTGCTTATTTGTTTCGCTTTGCTGTGTCGTGACGAATGCCTCCCAGCTGAACACTTTGCCTTGGATGGGTTCGCGTTCGCGGATGATCCACACTTTTAGTTGTGTCTGCAAGCGAGGCGCAGATCTGGGACATCTCGGGTCTCTTCTGCCCCCTTCTCCCACAAAGCGGGTATCATCGGAATATTCGAGCTATAAAACAATAGCAAAAAGTCCTGTGCACACTCCGGCGCTGTCGACGGCGTCTAGGGCACAGAGACGCAGCGGATTGTTCTCTGAGGCGCTGACGAACGCCTGGACCCGCGACTGCCGGGCCGCCTCGACGACGATCAGGCTCAACACCTCGGCCCTGCCCGCCCACAGTCGTCTGTCTAAACCGCAACTCCTATTTCCGTGTCCCCGGTTGTATTTTATTCAGAGGCACTGTACTACGGTCACTATTGGAGGATGCACGGTAATTTTCTTTACGCTTACAGAGCCGTGCTCTTGTGTTAGGCAATTCACTACGCGTTTGTGCGTGTTCAGTTCAATTGGTATAGGTTCGTGCTATTGAGGGACTTGGAAGTCAACTGCTGTGAGAGACAACTGCCTGTAGGCTGCATGGGGGTACTCTGTTTGGAGTGGGTACCTGAGTACACGGCGGCCTTGAGGGCGCTGATCCAAGGGGTGGCGTCCGAGTCTGCCATGTTTGTCGTCGTGAGCCTCAGAGGCGAAGGCAGGGAGCTGCAGACGCCTCTGGTGGTGACTCCCTTCAAGTCGACCATTTGAATTCCCGCCAACCCATCCCGTGGTCTCGCCGCGACCGCTACCGTAACGACAACGAGTATTCTGAGAAACATGTTTCCTTGGTGAGAAAAACGGAGCAACATTAGAGAAATGAAGGAACTGGTGAAAATACGGCCGATTAATAAAAGGCCGTCGTTCGTCCTACGCTGAATTTAAATATCAACTGGATGGCAGTCTGTTACATTGACCAGTGATGTTTTCAAGGCAAAAGAAAAGCGACGCAAAGTCGACATCATCACAGGGGTGGAATTTACAAGGTGTAAACACGAGCTAGTAAACAAAGATTGGGATTTGTGTAGTAAACGCCGTTGCCTGTAGTTTTTGGCAGTGTTTGATAGAATGAGAATGATTCAACCGCGTTGTACTGAACAATGAACATCAAACTGCTGAACTGTCTGAAGGCCGATTTATAACCATCCGCGTCCTTCATCCGTCAAAGACGGATGATTAATCAGGAAGACGGATGGCGGATGACGGACGCTGATGGTTGTAAATCGCATTTAACGGCATTTGCATACATCGTAGCAAATGCAACGGGCAGTAATTATTCTGCTCTCCAAAGAATGCAGTAACAGACGTTACAGTGGCAACAACATGACCAGAGACCCGGGGTGCGGGCTCGAGCTTGCATAGGTGCATATCACTAATCGTTACTACTACTGCTCCGAACAAAGGAAGTACGGGTGACATTTTTTAACAGAAAGCTCGTTGCGTAAGTGCAACGGACTATCGAAGCTAAACCAAGAGGTTCATCCTAAAAGTGAGGGGGCTAGTGAACCTGCACAGTGAACGTGTGAACCACAGACACTAGTGAACCTGTAACATTTGATAATCAGGATTAGTAACACCAGTAAGTGCAGGCTGGAGTATTGCCTGGAAGGTTGCACTGGCCACACCTGTAACTGGCAGAACGCCCACCCCCCCCCCCCACACCTGCAAATCAACCCTTCCTAGCCAGAAATTTGGCTGCCCTTTACTCCGATTAAAAAAAATTGTTTTGACTGATTCTTTCATCAACGACTGTACCAAGATAGCCCCGAAACGGAAGTGCGATCGACCTTGCTTTGATGATCGTAAATCGTAAATCGCGAATCGTAAAAATTCGTAAATTTTCCAACGGAGTGCGTTTGTGAAGACGCGCCAAAAAAAGAATTTAGTAGTAATAATAAAGGGGGAGTCCTTACGACTCGCTTACGACCGATAAGTACCAAAAACTCACAAATAAACTGCACCGCGTCAAACATAGTTTGAGCCGGTGACAATTCGAATGTCCCTAAGCCGGCGAGGAAGGAAGGGGGAGGGGCGGACCTGCTGGTTTGCCTTACCCATTACTTCAGTCACTCTTTACCCTTCTCAATTTAGCCTGCTGGTTTGCCTTACCCTTTACCTCAGCTACCCCTTCTCACAATTAAGCATAGTCAAAGTGAGAAAAAAAGTTTTCATGATTCCATTACCATTTCGCCTTTTGCGATTTCTGCATTGCTTCAGAACCGTTGCGTTTCTGACGACGCGCCAAAAAAAACTTTCAGTAGTAGAATAGTGGAGTCATTACATAGACAATGCTGGAGAACCTTCCAGATTCATAAGTGGCGGTCAGCTAAACATTGTTTGTGCTGGTGACAATACGACCATTTGCATGGCTCTAGAACCCTTCGCGCGCGAGAACGTGCAAACAAAAGAATAGGCTAGTATTCAGCCGGCCATTTTCTTTTGCTCAAAAGAACCGTCCACAGATATAAATTCCGCACATTGTTCCAGCTTGTGACAATGTGCTGCTGACTAAACTCAAACGAGATTGTAACGCGGTTCTACCGTGGTGCGAGTGGTTCATGGTGTCACTGCACTTTAATTAGGCGACGCTTTGCAAAAATTCTGTCCCAGAACACAAACACCGACAATACCGGTATATTCCTGTACACCATAATAATGCACGAGCAGTGTTTTAAACCAGTACAGCCGTAAGTGTTCACCAGTTTCTAAACCAATCAAAATCAAACTCGAAAAATTCATCTGCTGGCAATCCCCAGTCAAGTGAGCGAGCCTCTTCCCTCAGCCACTTCTTCCACTAATCGTACGTAACGCTGGACGCACCACAATATTCGCTCACTGTTCTTCTCCGACGCAGAGGGATCTTTTGCCTTCTTTGCGCGTGAAAATTACATCCGTGGTTCGGCTCGCAGTTGTGGTGTGCCTTGTTGAAAGTGTCGCCCGATAGGGCCTCGGCCTTTACGCTCATTGGTCCGATGAAGAGGACGTTGTGCCTCCTGACCAATGAGCGGCCGAAGAACTTCTCGATTTGGACGTCCGCCCCGTTCGCCCTGTAGACTTTGTCAGAGTGGAAATCAATGGAATTTGCAGCGTCCGACAGACGGCAGTGCGCCGCCTCGCCGCCCAGGCTCACGTCGACGTCCACCTGTGACGTGTGACTTCGAATTTTAATTGTAAGAAAAAACTGACATAAAAGTATAAAGAACAAACGTCTGCCAGCGTGGAGAACCAGGCGATTTCGTCGTCGACGACAGTGATGCGAGCAGAGTTGGGTCTGAAGAGCGGGTGGAACTGCACGCACGCACGCACGCACGCACGCACGCACGCACGCACGCACGCACGCAACTATGTACTGAGGTACTTCTTAGTGGCCTCACTTCTTGTCAGACTTGTGGCCAAAAAGTGAGTACACGTCACCACCTGCGCTTTCGGCAATAAACATCCCTTGGAACCAGTATGAGTCATCCGTCTGATTAAACACCAACCGTCCAATGCCGTGAAGTTTCGCGTCGGCACTGGGCCGTTTTATTTTGTTCTGCAAATAGATGTATTTTTGCTGACATATTGCAGTTGACAGTATTTTCTAAAAGGGTAATCATAGGCAGTAGCCACGTGGCACACTATAGGTATCTGCTACCTACGTGGGCAGCGTATGGCCTAGATAGAGAATCTTCCTCTTGCGCGCAGAGTGCTGGGTTCCATTCTTGATGGATCCGCTAGGACTTCTCTTTCAATGGATTTTCTCGTGTGGTCGCCGCCCTTAATTGCAGATGGCGTTCCTCCGAATGTCCTTGGCTAATCAGGTATGCGGCTCTAGACGGGAAGGCGTCATGGAGATGGGTGTGCTTATGGGTCATTGACGGCCTCCTAGCGTTGCCCCTAATCCAACAACAACAACGTCTGCTTTGTCTACCGGTGCTCTAGTCCGCAAGCGGGTTCAATTCGCGTCGAGTGCACTACACACAAATTGCCTGGACAAACCCCGTGCTGTTGATTTCCCATTCCAACCGTAGTGGCAGTCGCGAGTTCATCCATCATGTTGGGACTGGTGGCGCTGCAGTGGACGACACTGCGCGCCCTTTCCGCTTGTCTAGCCGACGTTTCCATGGAATTTGTAGTCCTTTCTCTTGTTATGGCGCTGTGAAAACGCGTGCACAAGTGCCTGGGGCCGGGAGCTGACACACGACGCGCACTTCGGACCCACGGACGGACGAAACGGACGCACAGACCTAGAGACGAGCGGAAACAATGACGAGTGAGTGACGTATGGCGCCGAGCTGCAGCTGTGCGTCGAAGTGACGACGGACAGATGCCGTCACAGACAGACGGACGGACGGACGGACGGACGGACGGACGGACGGACGGACAGACGGACGGACGGACAGACGGACAGACAGACAGACAGACAGACAGACAGACAGACAGACAGACAGACAGACAGACAGACAGACAGACAGACAGACAGACAGACAGACAGACAGACAGACAGACAGACAGACAGACAGACAGACAGACAGACAGACAGACAGACAGACAGACAGACAGACAGACAGACAGACAGACAGACAGACAGACAGACAGACAGACAGACAGACAGACAGACAGACAGACAGACAGACAGACAGACAGACAGACAGACAGACAGACAGACAGACGCACGCACGCACGGACAGACCGACACAGTCACAGGCAGACGAGCACGAGATGAGTTTAGTAAGCAAATGAGCAGCATATGGCTTGGTGGTAGAGAATCGGTCTCTTGCGCGCACAGTTCCGGGTTCGATTCTTGATGGAGGCACTAGATCGAGGGCTTCTCTCTCAACGGATTTTCTCGAGCCGTCGCTGCCCTAAATTACAGATGGCGTTCTTCCGAATATCTTTGGCATCATGGAGATGGGCATGCTACATACTTGACGGCCTCCTAGCGCTGCCCCTAATCCAACGACAACATGGCTCCGGCGATTCGCAAATTCGAAGCTCGATTCGCATTTCACAATATGCCACACAAAGCCACCTGCCACGCACAGGACGGACGCACACACACTCACCAATTGGGTCGGCTATGTGCTATGCTATGCTCCACGGGGCAATAGCGTATTTATAACCGGAGCGCTAGCAGCAGCAAGAAACACTCTCTATACGGTTTGCAGATTACACGCTTCATAGGCGCACGCACGCACGCACACACGTACGCGGACAGACACACTCGGCGTTTCAGTCCACACACCGCCTGTTGAACAGACGTCGGGGCGAGCACGTGAAAAACAGGCGGGTGCAAACTCTACCGTAAGCTTTTAATAAACCTGTGGCAACTCCCTAGCAGGAAGACAGTTTAATAGAGCAGTACGGTAGCACTGGCCTTCACTACACACTGTACGATCGTTATCTGTCTGCAAAAAGAAGAAAGTGCAACGCAGTGCAACTGGGCTAGAAGCCAAGACGAACGATTTAACACTAAATCTAAAACAGGCTTACACAGCCGGACTGATAGTGGGTAGGAAAGCGGCGCAAACGCAAGCGAGGCGGTTTTTCTTAGCCGGAGAAAGTGAAAAAATTTTATATGGAACAAACACGAGTGTGGCGTTTAAATTGAAATATGTTTGAGATTTCAAAACGTGCTTCTTTTTCAATTTATTAAATCACTGTGCCATGTCGAGGCGAGGGTCACCACTCTCCTGTTACACATTCCACTGTTACCACGTTACATATTCACTCATTACTTCGCCGAATAGGATTCATTTGCAAACTCTGCTCCGCTTTCGGGTCATACGAACAAACAGGTCTCTCTAATCTTACAATAATTTTTCAATTGTCTGCAATCCATGGTACTTTTCAATCCTTTTTTTGTTGCATTATTTGCGCCTGTAGAAGAAGAATTGATTTGTGGTGGCGCAGCATCTGCCGTTGATGCATTCAACGTTGGGACGACCGTTGGAAGGGCCAGCGCAGCCGCTCACTCTGCTCCGACATTGGGCAAAGTCGGATGGACCTCAAAAAAAATTAATTTCAGAAAAGAAATTGACGACAACTGCATTGCGACAATTGTGTTTGCGTTGTAGATCTGCGATATTGCATACAATCTGAATGCAAACCGCAATGATTGTAATGATGTAATATACATAATGATTAATGATTGGAATGATATAATGTGATTGGAATGATATTAATGTTATTGTAATGATGTTGTAATGTAATGATAATTTTCTTAATGTAAATGATAATCGAGCTAGAAATGATTGATCTCAAGTACACCGAATGGCCTCTGTTTGTCGCGTATCGTTGAATTGAAAATGTGAAGTGCCCATTAGATTGCTCAGACAACGGTTTGCTAATGAGGGCGGTTTTCTAAAAAAAAAACAATGAAAAAAACTGCACCAACGTACCAATATCTTCCATGCCCGTGGGGCAGCCACCAAAGTTGTTGAAGAAGCCGCCGCCACCGAATTGCAAGTTGTTGTTTTGCACGATGACCTGTTTTAAAACAGGCGAGGTACGGTAAATTCAACAAAAATTTTCGAATTTTTTGGTTTGAAAAATTCGAAACTAACCGGCGCGCAGCACAGGAAACCATCGGGACTCCTGATGTAGGTGGGGTACTGAGGGCTGCCGCACGCGAAACTGTCGCCTTGGGACACCGGCGTATAGTTGACTGGGCAGCCGGGATTAACGTCTAAAGTTTGACGCCCGAAACTATAGTTATGCCGGAAAGACTACTGTACAATGTGTTTAAGGCTAAGCTTGATTTTCACGTCCCTTAGATACCTGGGCCGATTTTATGACTTTCAGATTTACGATTTTAAGACTAATTGAGTTGATTACCCTCTAAATACCCTAAAATTAGCGCTCCAGCAACCTGAGCCTCGAACAGCCAGAGTGTGTCCAATCACCCCGCTTACTTCCTCCGTAGACTGGCTGGTATACGGGTTGGAATACGGTGGTAGGCTGCTGCACTGGCACGACAACGACATTGTTGTTGTTGTTGTTGATTCGCGAGCTCGCTGGACAGCAGATCCCCTCGTCGGTGCAGTAGCCGTTCAAGGTGTTGATGCATACCGTCTCATCCGAGCACACCGCCAGAGCGGGAACTCCGTTACCTGATTTTTTTTTAATTTTATTTTAAATTATGCAAATTTAGGCTTTGAATTGGAAGAAAAAACTCACATTGCGCGCTCGCGCACTTCCAGTGGGCCAGAGCCGCGACTACGGTAAATAGTAGGACGGATTTCATTGCACGTATTGGAAAGAGCGGGCTTTTCTCGAAAGTGCTCGCAGAATATTCAAGTCGCTCGCCGCTTCACTCGTAAAAATTACCCGCACACTATTATTGACTGACTCATTGGCTATGCGCCGCCGTTACGGGTTTGAACAGCCGTGATCAGAGCAAATACCGAAAGCGGAACTCAGCATTGCGAGCAAAACTGAAAACGCGAATTCAATAGACAAATCGTACAGCGGACGCGTTAAGGCCAATCAAGCGCAAAGGAGTAGACGCTGACGCCGGTACCGGTTCGTTGCGTCGCTAAAAAAAAGCGGGGAAGCAGGGGATATCCATTTTGTTGTTGTTGGATGTGGGGCAGCGGTAGGAGGCCGTCAATGGCCCATATAGCATGCCCATCTCAATGACGTCTTCCCGTCTAGGGCCGCATAATTAGCCAAAGACATTCGGAAGAACGCCATCTGTAATCTAGGGCAGCGACGGCACGAGAAAATCCATTGAGAGGGAAGTCCTCGAACTAGTGGATCCATCAAGAATCGAGCCCAGAACCATGCGCGCAAGAGGCCGATTCTCTACCACTAGGCCATACGCTGCACAGGGGGAGCTCAATTTGGTCAAATCACTGTATTTTGCCTGTGTGCGTCTGATTCTTTGTACATTCGATGATTCGAACCGTGAATAGCGCCGCGCAACAGAGCAGAGAGTAAGTAGTACATGGACCACGTCGCGTTCGCGAGCGCCGTAAAAAAAAATAGACGTGACGTCACAGAGTTGAACAAACGCGATCGATAAGAGACATCGAATGGTGGAAAGCACGCGCAAAATACATGGGGGGCAAAACGTGACGTCACGTACGTCGTTTCATCAAATTCCGGTTCGTAGTGCAATCGCGAATCGACACACACAATCGTTGGCCTGTGGCAGCGTAAAAATAAAACAGCGTAGACATTTTGTCCATTATTGTCCGAAAAAGTGCGAGTTTTAGTGGAGTTTCCACAAGTGTTTACAACACAATTCGAAATTTCTCAATTCTAACTCTTAAAAAATTTAAAAAATTGCTCAAAAAGTTCTAGATCCAAAAGTTCTAAGTTTCCCACACCCACACCCCCATTTTCCACGATATATGGCACTACGATTACTGTTGAACTTTGTATAGCTCGACAGCTCCGCAGGAAGCGCATTCCAAACAACAATTGAATGAGTCAGCGTTTGCTTGCGTCTATTGAAAATGAGGAACCGGAATAGGATTCAAATAATGAAACTGATGAATGGATATGCTAAAACTAACAGTACGATGCGAGTGAGCGCAACAAAGGAGCGGCGTTTGGGGGGGGGGGCTAAATAGGCAAGTTCGAGCCTTCAATGGTACGAGGAATAAAAGAAGCGGACAAAAATATCGCACAAAACTAAGTCAGGTGAGTTAAATAAATGGGTGCCACAATAATCCATGAGAACAGTAGAACGAACGCGTAAGTAAAACATCGAAAGAGGAAATATAGCGGTAAATTGGTCCTTTTCTCCGTTCTCGTGTGTTGGTCATTCTAGGCTAGTTATGACTTCGGTAATTCTATCATTTTGTGCTGGTCATCATTTTCTATGACTACTGTGCTGGCCAGTTTTAGAATTTCGTTATTAATTTTATTTCATTTTTTTAATATCTCGATTCGATCGGGTACTTGCTGTAGATCGCCTGCGGCTGACGCATTCGCACTTCGCGCTGCCGGTCGTCCTCGTTCTCCGAGCGACTGCAGAGCCACAGGAGAACGAATGCGAATGCAAACAGCTAAAATACGGTATGTGTATATTTTGAAATCGAAATTTTAAAACAAAAATGAAGTTTGCGTGTTTTCGTGTGAGAAAAACACGCAAAATGGTTGCGGCGCGGCACTCACGTTCACGAAGCTGGCGAGCAGCAGCAAACCGGTCAGGATCCACCAGTAGCCGTCGATAATCTTAAATGTTTTTGAAATGGTCTTAAATTCCAAATTGGGACAATTTAAAAAGCAAGTTGAAAAAGTACCAACCGTGGCCCACCAGGCGATGCAGTACACGATCGCAGCAATTATGGAAATAGGCGCCGTCATCACGTACGGCATGGCCATCGCTTTAAATCGCTAAAGTTTAAGTTCAACTTTACATTTCTTCAGGTCTAATAGGATTGTGCATTATAATTCTAATTCAAAATACAGTACATGTCACACTTTGAAGTCACAAACCTTGGTTGCTGCGAAGAGCAGAAGAAATGACGTCAGCAGGAACACAATTGCGACAATCACCAGAATTCCACACATGTACGTTTGAACTGGAATGTGGGCGAATCTGGTTGCGCACGCACGCACGCACGCACGTACGCACGCACGCACGCACCGGCACGCACGCACGCACCGGCACGCACGCACGCACGCACGCACGCACGCACGCACGCACGCACGCACGCACGCACGCACGCACGCACGCACGCACGCACGCACGCACGCACTGAATGGCAGTTCAAACACAAACTCACACTCGTAGAAAGACGCCCATGATTGGGGCACGGTTCGAATGCTTGGGTCAATGTTCTGCTCGTCGTTTCTCGATTCGCTACTGTACTCCACGCCCTTGTACACGTACGTGCCCGAACCATCCGGCCTCTGAGCTCCGGCGGTCGGTCCTAAAATTCAAAATTTTACAACTTTCAAAGTTGTTTTTGAAACCTTTGCAAGATGAGTTCGAAAAAAATTATACAAAAAAATTACCATGGAGGCGGTCGCTCTCCATCGACCGCCAGTACATGACGAACGTCTGCCAGCCAAACAGCAGGATGTTGAGAATTGAGTAGAGCTGAAATGAATTTCGTTATTTTTTTTATTTTGGTACTGACGAGTAGACAATTGGGATGTACTGTGCCTATTGCTACCGAACTATTTACATGTCTGCAACAAGTTGTATGGTATGCACTTACCGTAAACCCTATAATTAGCCCCCAGCGTTAATTGTTTTATTCGAGCTCTAGGAGGGTGCTTAGAGGGCTTATAAGCTCAGTGGTCTTGAGAAGGTGTAGAATTGTAGGGGGAAGTATGAGGGGGGGGGGGGGCTAATTATAGGGTTTACGGTATGCACTATAAAAGTTCCACACCAACTTACAATTCCCCACATGCCCGCCGCGTTGGCGACAGCGATGTGGTCCCACTCAAAGCCTTCGTAATAATAATCCATGTTGTCGTCACTTTTTGAGGCCACTTTTTGGATTAACTAGGTCCGTTGAGCCAGTTTTTGTAATAGCTGAAACACTCTGAGCATTTGACATGGTACGGCATGGATTGTTGCAGCGCACATTCCAATCCCGCCAATGAGGTGTACCAGGCACATTGTAGCGACATGCACGCGCTTTCAGCTTCCAGAACACGGGGTTGGTATTGCGGGATGGAGATGGGTACACCCGAAAATGGAAGAAGATTGACTGGCATGGTATGGTAACTGGCAAGGTGCTGAATGCTGATGACTCATCGACGCAAAGCGATAGTCACCGACATATATTAGTCATAATCATGAGTGTTGGGTGGGGGGGGGGGGGGTAACCAAGGTATTCTGACACACTCACTCTCTCTCTCTACCACTCGTCGCCTAGCATCACTATACAGGCATGTCGCGTTGCGCTTATCCGCCGTACAATACTGTTCCACACACGCATGCGCGCACGCACGCACACCCCACACACGTACAGCGCACGGTGCAGAGAACAACGCATGATGTAGAGCGCTGCTGGCAGCAGAACGACAATGCGTACACGCGAGGTAAACAGGCCGGCCGGATTTGGGGAGCCAGCGCGCTGCCTGCCAGGCCTGGGTCGACCGGCCGATCTATTGTCATCGAACGATGCGACGTCGCGCCACCCCCCCCCCCCCACCCCCCAAATATCTACTCTCTGCTCTGCCGCCCGCGCATGCCTTGATTTTCGGCGCTTGAACGCATGCGTGCGCGTTGACGACAAGGAAGGTGACAGCGGCAGCGCCGGGAAATGATGAAAGGAAAGGTGCCCTGGGGGTTGTTTGCTGAAGGTGCACGCGCGCGCGCACGCGCGCACGCACGTACGCACGCACGCACGCACGCACACACGCACGCACGCACGCACGCACGCACGCACGCACGCACGCACGCACGCACGCACGCACGCACGCACGCACGCACGCCCGCACGTACGCACGCACAAACACGCACGCACGCACGCACGCACGCACGCACGCACGCACATGTTAGAGCGTTAAAATGACAGACATACACAGACCGTTGCACAAGCGCACACATCCTAATGGTCAGTATCACTGCGCGACCAATTAGAGTCGCTTTGTTGCCATGACAACCAAAGCTTGTGTCAGCAGCTTCCATGTTGCGTTTGAACAGGCTTTGCACGCGACGTTATTAGAGTGTACACTGCAGATTTTGAAAAAGGAGTTGTGTCAGTGTCACTGTTGTGTCAACAAATTGCATTAGATAGCGTAAAAATTCAGCATATTTCGCACCATTTTGTACGCCCAAACTGGGCATTTTACAACACTGAAATAGCAGCAAGGTAGCCAAAATCAAGTAGTGAATCTAAATTTCAAAAAAAAAACTCACGGTCAAGGATGTGCTAGAGGGGGGATTCAAGTTCTTGATAACCCTAAAGCTTCGGACCGTGTTCAACGTTACTTTCATGAGTCTATAAACACGAAGGTCCGATTGAAACACGTTTTATGCCGGTGTCATGTCGTTTTGGCGTGCAACGACGGCAGTCGTAGAATCGATAATACTAGAAAGACTGGAAGAGAAGCGACGAGCGACGTCTAGCGGACCAGATTGTGAACCTTCATGACGCAACTCAGTATACAATAGTTGAACTATGGACCAATACATTTGTGTGAACTATACATTTCATGCGTTGATGTTCTTTCTGGCAAGTTCGACTTTTCAGCAGTTTCACAGTGTCCAACTCTAATAAATCGATGATGCTGCACCGTGACACGAACAGCGTTTCGAATGTAATTGTGTCTGTGCAAGACCATTACAAGACTGCTGTTGCTATCATTCGCAGGGTTGACCCGAGGGGACAGGTCAATTTTCTTGGATTGCCTTTCAGTTCGCTCAATGAACACCACTGCTTCGGTCGTGTAAACATATGCCACTGTTTTATTAGTGCTTGCAGCAACTAGCAGTATTTGTATACAACATGTACTTTTTTGACAAAAATACAAAAAATGTCAGTGACAACCATGACAAACAATGAAGTCAAAAACTCCAAAATGCGCGGTCAAGGAGTGCTGAAGGGCGACTCGTAGTCGACTCGCGTTCATTCAGTATCCACTATAATCAATGATAACCCTTCAGCTTCGGACCGCACGCTTTCGTTGCTTACTCTCCGTATAAAAAAGCGAAGCTCGTAGTGAAACACCAATTCTAAGGGTGCCGTGTGGCACAAGCGTAGTACGACGGCAGTCGTGGATCGATAATCCAAGAGGAGAGTGGAGCGACTCCTACCGGAAGGATTTGGGCGTCGTCCTCTGGAGGGCGTCGAACTGAATCGTTGACACTAGCGGATCTAGAAGGGGAGAAAGGTCTCCCCCCTCCTGTCAGCTCAGAATTTGGGGGGGGGGGAGGGTGAGAGCTCAGTGGGAGAAGAAGGAAACGGGACGAGCGCAGGGGTGAAGTGGGCATCCTACGATTTTCTTAACTAAAGCGTTCAAAAGCTCAAAATTTTTCTCTGTGGCGCTGTGGCTCTCTTGCAACCATACCTGTAATCGCAAATTGGACCTTGGGGATGCGAGGGGGTGGGTTAAAACTTTGGGGTTTGAAGGGAAGGGGGAGGAAAACATAGGTAGTAAGAAGGTAGTAAGTCTGACAGAAAATCCTGACCTTCTCCCCCCTTCTGTCAAGGCTGATTCACAATTAACATTCTTCCCATCGGTCTCGGTCTCGGTCTCGGTCTCGGTCTTTTTGGCCCATGCAAAACTGACAACGCGTTGCCTCCGGTCTTTCAATGATCTTCGGTCGAATGCGCGTCTTTCAGCGTGTTAAAGAGCGTACTGTGGCCCTTGTTTTCGACCTGTTTCATTTTTTATGCGACTTCCGTAGGAAACAAAAAAAGCACACGCAGTAGACGACGGGAACGCACTATCACCAGACAAACAGACAGACATTGTGCGGCAGACGCAGACCGCCGCCAGCGCTTCTGGCCGCCGCCAGGGGCGCGGACGCCGCTACCTACAGGAGCAGTCGTCAGCTTCTGGCCGCCGCCGTTTTTTTTTTTTTTTGGATTTTTGGTATAAGAGCAGTCGTCAATTATCCAAGGAGACGGCGCCGCCTCCACCTGTTGAATACGACGCATCGTAAACTCTTCCTTGTTTTCAATTTCGGCTAATTTCCTAGTCGATTCACCCATATGCGAATACCGACAAATTCTTTGAGGGTGACGGCTGTAGTAAAGCGTGACTACGGTAGCGCGCGCGTTCAACACGAGTTCAATGAAGACCAATGAAGACCGGAGCAAATGTTCAAAGTTCCCAACATCGTCGGTCTCGGTCTCGGTCTCGGTCTTCGCATCGGTCTTTGCTGTTTAGCATGGGAAGACCGAGACCGAGACCGAGACCGAGACCGATGGGAAGACCGTTAATTATTAATCAGTCTTCAAAGAATCCTGGATCCGCCAGTGACCTTTGGATCTTATTCTACTGCGGGGAATAACTAACTCAACAGTTGAACCAGCGCGCCATGTGGCGATGAAATTCTATGTGCCTGGCAGGCTCTGGCTCGACACTTTGACACAACCAAACATGATGATGTTGCGCTGCGCGTCGAGTCCTGCGTTTCGAATGCATTCCCGTGCAATGCAAGTGCAATGCATTTCCGATTGCATTTCCGTGCACTTCCGTTACCACAGGGTTGCGCAGCGCTTTTCTCTCTCTGCGAGAGACCCTTGCGGAACAAGAGAACCTTGAAAAAAGATTGGCGGGCACACACTTTCAAACTACGTCTGCCCACGGTTTTCAGAACCAGTACCTACATGTATATGTAGCTACGGTTCTACTTTCATAAACACAAAAAGTTCAACACAGCGAATTTAGAGGGAGCGTTTTAAAAGAAAGAAATGAATTCAAAAAGATGTTGGCACGGTCAAGGGATGCTTGAGGGAAGATTCATAGTAACTGATAACCCTGAAGCTTCGGACCGTGTCAGTTCTATTTGCTGATTGGCATGTATATAAATGTGACGATACTTTTGAAACACGTCCTTTACGGGTGTCGTGTCGTTTTCGCGTACAACGACGGCAGTCGTAAAATCGATAACGCTAAGAGAACGCTAGAAGCGACGTCTGGCGGGCCGGGTGACGCAGCGTTTCCCATGTTAGGCGAAGTTTAGGCTGGCAGGCTAGTCAGGTTCCAGCGGCTAGGATTTCGGCTGAGGCTCAGAGCCATCTAGAGATGTGGTAGCGTCTCGAGCCGCTTTGAGGAATCTGACGAAATCCGTGCCGCCGGTGCCAGTGCGGCCCTCTCGCCTCGACTCCTCCGTGCGACTCTGATTGCTGGGCAAAATGATGAATGCCGAGACGATCTTGAGGTGGTCCGAGCGAAACTTCGCCAGATGGGCCGTGCAGGACGTCAGCGCTTCGTGGAGCACGGGACTTGTTTGAGCGGCTTCGCGAAGTCTGGATTATTCTCCCTTTGCGTGCGCGCGCGCGTGCGTGCGTGCGTGCGTGCGTGCGTGCGTGCGTGCGTGCGTGCGTGCGCGCGCGCGTGTGTTTCATAGGTACCTACCTGCTTCGCTTCTTGACAAACGCCAACAACTCCCGGTGTTCCTTGGGCATGTATTCGACTTGGCTCTTGAGAAAATGACTCACCTTTGGCTCGTGCTCGATTTCTGAAGTTTTTGCGAAAAATTGATTCGAAAATTGCTGCAAAAAAATGCACCCAAAAAAGCGTCCAGCAGCTGCAGGGTGGTGCTTTGCGCGGCCGAACCACCGCAGAAAGCGAACGGTCCACTCTCGTCCACCCCTAAAGCAAAATATCCAAGAATCTTCCCATCACAGCTACCTGGCGCGCAAAATAGCAAGTTTGGCCACCCTCGAAGCGAATGCCGCCCCACTCCTTGAATTTCCCAGAGGTATAGCCGTTGAGATAGCGCCTAAAGCCGTGGTAGAACACCTCCGGCTTGAGGTGTCTCCGCATATTCTTCAGAGAGAGGCGCATTCGGTCCAGGCAGCCCTCGATTTCCAATAGCGTGTCCAGGATCTGTCAGTGCAAGTCTTTGTGCGTGTGAAAGTAAAAGTTGTGAAAGTGAAACTAGGTTAGAATTTTGTTTAGCAGAAAAATTTACATATCGTTTACAATGCATGTACCATCAGTGAATAAAAACTCGAGAAGAAAAAGTTAAAGTTTGTACCACCGACTCCTCGTCCTCAATGTCGCGCTCAAGACAGAGCACAGTTCTGAGAATTTTGGAAATGCAGGGCGCGAAATCCAACTCGATCTGAGCCGTGTTGAGGAAGAACCTAAAACCAGTCAGACAGTTTTCTAAAAATATAGTAAATCAGATTTAACAATTGTTTTCATACCAATCATTGCCGTAGTCTTCGCAAAATTTGAACGAAATCAATCGCATGTTGGCCGCAGCAAGGGGTTGACTTTTGTCAATCGGGTGATAGTTCGCCAGGCAAACGGCGGCGTGACTGCAGCAAGGCGGAACTGCCTTGGAAAGCGGTTTGGAATGTATTTTTCTCATCGTCGAAAATTTTGTGGATTTATGACGAAAATATTAGTTTCAGTAAAAGAATAAAAACTGCTTTCCAGTCGTCGACTGACGTCTGTGAAGGGGACTGCGAGCTGTGCGGGCAGACTTTGAGGGACCTGAGAAAAATTTTTTTATTTTAATTTAATGCAGATCGAAATTCTTGCAACTGAGTTTACTCACGTTTTCATTGCCTTCGCACCAAACGTACGCAGCCGTCAGCGTTACGAGACGCAAATGCGCCAATCTCAGTTGAGAATGGCTTTGCAAAGAATCGGATTCGATGATTGGCAGCTCGTCAATCTTGTGTCGCAACTGTTGAGATCTGATCAAGCTGGGCAAATTGTCTGAAATGCGTTGAGTAATCTTCAATGTCGGAAATCACGCACTCACGCGCGCGCGCACGCACCCGCAATGCGCTCCCAGTCTCGAAACTCCTCTGGTAGTTCATCAACCGGATTTTGTACCAGAAAGCCCGTCTCTTCCGACACCGCAAAACGCTCCATCAGCTCTTGAACGGCTCTTTCCATTGCTTTCTGTGCGCTTGGTATCGATTTTTTTTTTGCAGTCGCTCTCTCAGCAAGCAAGGCCGTTCGATCAATGCAAATGCAGCAATAGCGAGTGGGGCGAGAGGAGCAGAGAGAGTTGCCCACACCGCGCTGCTGCTGCTGCCTGCCCCTCCCCCCCCCCCCCACTCTCCGCTCCTCTGCACTCCCACCGCAAGCAGGCAAGCAGGCACGATGCCTGCGAAAAAAAACGCAGGATCGCCACAGCCTATTTCGGTGAGGGTTGAGGCGACGAGGCGTATTTGGTCGTCGGTTGGCGGCGTATCCATGGGTGGAGGGGGGAGGGGATTATGCCTCCCTGCTCCGTCTCTGGGCGTGGGAAATCTCTGGGACGTTGGTGGGTTGCCTGGCTAGCGGAAACTGAAGCCGCACAAAAACGCAGCTCTGCCTTCAGACCCGTAGCAGTTATTGTGCCTGCTCGACAGCTCTGCTCTGTCCCCGACAGTCTCGTCTGTTGCGACCTCCTTCCATAGGAAATTCGTGGCCGAACGTTCAAATGAACAAACACAAAGATCATGAATGCAATCAATCACTAGGATGGATCTTCTCTCAGAGATCGGCTCAGTGGCCCCAGCGGCGGCTGTTGCCGACGGCCGCGGCGCCGCCTCGGACTCGCCTGCTGGCGGCTCTTGCTCTGGCCAGCTCGGCGTTGCGCGCGCCCTGGCGTCTGGTAGCTGTGCTGCGATTGGCCGCCCTACGGCTGAAGGTACGGCGGTTGTTGTTGTTGAGGCCGGTCGCCCTGCTGGCGGCGGGCCCCACTCGGCGACCGCCAGTGCCGCCCGCCCGAACGGCGGTGCCGGTGCGGCGGGCGTTGTTGCGGCCGAGACCCAGCCCTCGCCTGCCGTTGTTGCCCGTGCGCCGACTGCCTCCGCCGCCGCCGCCGGCCGAGGGCCACGCGCCGTCGCGCTCAAACGTCAGCATGTGCTGGCGGATGTTGCGGAACTCTGAATTTTCGCGTCCGCATTCCCGCAAGTCGTCTTCCACACGTATAGAAGCCATCGCAAAGCGTAAGCACGTACTCATGGCGTTGCGCCTCTTGAGCTTGCTGCCGACGTCTCCGCCGGCGCCGAGGTCCGCGTTGGAGCAGAGCTGACTGAGCTCGACGATCATCTCCCGTCGTTGCGATTGATCCATGGCCTCGAAGATCGCGAGCAGCTCGTCGATCTCCTCCTCCGTCAGCTCCTGCGCGCCGCCGCCGCCGACTGAAGAGCCGCCGCCCGAGGAACCGCCGCCGTCAGTCTCTGAAATCGAAACCCCGCCCTCTGCTTGGGTGCGTGTGTGACCGCCTATTTGCATGTATAGTCCGCTCGTAGGGCAGCGGATGACGTAGTGGTAGAGAATCGGCCTCTTGCACGCACGGTCCTGGGTTCGATTCTCAATGTAAACGAATAACTATAAACGAGTCTTTCCCTGTCTATAGAATTTCTCGTACTGTTGCAGCCCCAGATTTCAGATGGCGTTCTTTGGACTGTCTCTGGCTAATTGCGCGGCTCTAGACGGGAAGGCGTCATGGAGATGGGTATGCTTGGGCCATTGACGGCCTCCTAGCGTTGTCCCAAATCCAACAGCAACGCCTCAACCGCCGCCTACCCCACTCCCACTGATGGTGGAAGTCGCCCCCTCCTCCGATCTCTTCCAATGGCGAGGGAAACCCTTCTTCGCTGCTGCTGTCCATGCCACCACTGTTCCCACTGCTGCTGCTGCTGCCGCCGCCCGGACGCCGGCCCTTGAAGGGAGGAGGGCCCTGTCTGCCAAGATTCAGCCACTCCATGTCCGGGGGAGGTTCTGCAACGATATAGAACGCAGGCGCAGTGCGCAGTACATACAGTGTATACAGGAATCGAGTGTGGCAAATGCAAACTGCATTGTATTGAACCGGCTTTCCAGTTTAACAGCCGAACCTTGCATTGGCGCCCATTGCATTTATTCATTTAGTAGGTAATTCCTGCAGAATTTTTTTGTCAAGACTCATACAGCATAGAATTCCGGTATGCTGTAGAAGACGTGGTTGCAAGTACCGTATGCTATCTACACGCAACTATTACAGTACTCCAACAGAAATGTATCCTCAAACACTCACGAAATTCGCCGCCCCCCATCAGCTCCCTGAACATATCCGGCATTCCACCGCCACCGCCACCGCCAGGAAATGCAGCCGCCTCCGCCACCAACACAACCAGTGGTAGGCACTTCAGCAAGCTCATTTCGCTCCTACCGTAATCGGTCCTAATAAAGCGTCAAGATGTACCGATAGAGTTCAAGAAGTGAATCTCTCGTCCGGGATTCGAGCCTTTTGAGCGGCTACACTTCAATTGCGTCGTCTTCGTCGCCGTGACGTCTCATTGTGACGCGCGCAAGCATATGTATACAAGGACAATCTTCTTTTGTGCTTGACTCTACACAGTGCAGTGGCGCAACCATTGTGTCGCATTGTTCTCTGGGGGTGAGAAATGCTGGTCGCGCCCCCGCAGTTGGTCGCCATAATTGAACTTGGTACAACACCCAAGCACTTCGCGAGCCGTGACGACACAAAACAACAGCGCATTTGAGGCGAGCCAAGAAAACAACATTCTAACGACATTTTAAGACGTCACCAACCAATTGAATTGCTTGTCCATTAGAGCCAGTTTCAATACCTGCAGCAAAAAACTGGTTTATTTGGCGAAAACCCAACACACCGTGAAGGCGTGGACAATGTCAAACAATGGGGAATATGACCAAGCGCGAGTATCACTGTACGTATCACACTCACAGCGTTCTTCTCCCGCGAGGAGGGAAGGTGGACCGCCCACCTGGCACGGATTTCGGGCCGAAGCCCCGGAGCCGCCCTACATCGAATTCTACAGCAAGGACGACCAGAGAAAAATCCATTGAAAAGGAAAGTCCTCAATAGTGGTCCCTCGCTCCCGGAACCGGGTCCCGGAACCAACATAGCGGAAATTTATTCGAACTCTGGATTAACTCATTCGTTGTACCAGGTACAGCTTTCTCATGAAGCATCCAGCGATTTCACACAACGTTGTCGTGATAGCGATTACTTAAAAATTCTGCGACTCGGAGGGGGCATTCTAAAGAATTGTAGGAAAAACAGTTCGTTCTATTCATCTACGACTCATCTACATAATTTCGAGATTGCAGTTTAATTCATAATTCCTCCAATAGTGCCCCTGGGGCAATGCTAATTTCGCTGTCAAAATTGACAATTTTTTGTGAATTCGATCCATTCAATCGTTTTACCCATTTAATGGTTGATTTACCGTTAATGGTTGCGGAAGCGTACTATTTTTGGATAGTACATACTTGTATGTGTACACGACACGATGTATGTATACCGTAACCCCTATAATTGGCCCCCCAATAATTAGCTTTCCCCCTATAATTGTACACCCTCCTAAGACCACTTTGAGTTTATTAGCCCCCCCCCCCCGCTAAAATTGCGCCTCCTCCCTAAATGGACCATCGCTGAAATTCGCAATTTTCCTTGTCTACGCGTATGTATGGTCGCGTATGTGTATGTATGTACATGTATGTGCATGCGAGACTGTGTGAGAGTATGTTAGAGTGCACCAACGTGTGTGCGCAGCGTCTTTTTCCCTTAAGAATCGCCTCAGCGCGCCTTTTAGCCCACAAAGCTTCCCACACACCAAAACTTCCAGTTTATAAGCCCCCCTATAATTAGCCCCCCCCCCCTAATTATACACCCTCCTAGCGCTCGATTGAAAAAAATTAGCCCTCGGGGGCTAATTATAGGGTTTACGGTATGTACTATCACTTTATTTTTGCCCATAAAAGTCACATGCCATAACATACGCCTTATTGAAGCTCTATTGTAGGGGGGGCACAATCGGAGGGCGGGTTCTATTGGCGAGTTCACGGTATACGAACAACGACTCAGACTTGAATTGTACACAATTTACACGTACAGTTTAGTCGTAACTAAACGTTAACACATCGCCACGATGCCCGCTGCCAAGAAAGCAGGGTTGCTGGATGGGCTGTCCCTGGCCCGTGGGCCGCGGGTCGAGTCCAGCTTGCTGCTATCCAGCGTCGTCACCCTGACCGCCTGGCCAGGACCAGCCGCCAGTACGGAAGGCTCGCTCGCGGCTGTCGCAATCTTGACCGCACAAGCAGACGCAGCAGCAGACGACGCCCACAATCAGCTGCAACGCGAGCCACCGGCGGTGCACGGACACTTTGCTTGGCATGCAATGATGCGAATGGGGTCGACGATGCGAACCGAAGACGGAGGCAGGGCAAGAAGCGTACAAATGCGCGCGCACGCACGCACGCACGCACGCCAAGCACGCACGCACGCACGCACGCAATCCCAAGCACATACACAAGCAATAGCGATCCCAGTCCTGATCCAGTTTGCGGTGGAGCTTCGAGGCGAGTCTCGGCATCTGGAAATCGGATTGGCGAATTGTTTTCGCACAGCAAAAATATGTACTTACAGTGTACCTACCTACCGTAAACCCTATAATTAGCCCCTCCTATAATTAGCCCCCCCTATAATTTACACCCTCCTAAGACCACTTCGAGTTTATTAGCCCCCCCCCCGCTATAATTACGCCCCCTCCCTAAATGGACCATCGTCTGAAAGGCGCAATTTTCTATGTCTAGGTATATGTATGGTCGCGCATGTGTATGTATGTACATGTAGGTATGTGCATGTGAGACTGTGTGAGAGTATGTTAGAGTGCACCAACGTGTGCGCAGCGTCTTCTTCCCTTAAAAATCGCCTCAACGCGCCTTTTCGCCCACAAAGCTTCTCACACTTCCAGTTTATAAGCCCCCCTATAATTAGCCCCCCCCCCCCTACAATTATACACCCTCTTAGCGCTCGATTGAAAAAATTAGCCCCCGTGGGGCTAATTATAGGGTTTACGGTATAAATACCTCGCGGCTGAGCCGACAACCGCCGCTAGCAGGATCAACAGGCCGAGAGGGCGCACTCTCCAGTGTTGTGGTTGTGGCGCAACGGCGCAGTGGGGTTGTGTCCGGAGAAAACGAGGCGCGCTCAGAGGAGCGCGCGAGAGCGAACGCGGCACGTCTCTGCTGCGATGACTCACGGCAATCGCTGCTGTGTATCTAAGCTGTATGGCGTCAGAGTGAGCGACAACAGCACGCAATGTGCTGCTGCGTGGAAGTCGCAGCGCGACGGCTGGAGAAGAGAGCTTCTGCCACAGGCACGTTTGTAAAAAGGTTCACAACGTCTGCGCTGAACCGCACCACGCCATCGCGTGGCACTCGTGGCGCGCGGACATGTGCGGCGAACTCAGCCGAGTTCCGCACCGACACGGTTCAGCGCTTTATTGACCATCTGAACAGCTACTCCCACAATCTACAGTTCACCTATGAGGTCGAGGAGAACGGTCAGTTGCCTTTCCTCGACTGCCAGGTGCAGCAGTCCTCCGATGGGACCTTCTGCACGTCGGTCTACCGCAAGAAGACGCACACAGACCGCTACTTACACTTCCAGTCTGCTCACCAACTCAGGCTCAAGTCGAACATTGTCCGCGCTCTGGCCCTTCGCGCCTTCCGCCTCTGCGATGGCCCAGAGCGCAGGCGAGAGCTTGCTCATCTCAAACACGTCTTCTGCTACCGGAATGGCTACCCCGCTTGGGTGGTCGAGCGCGCCATCCACCAGGCGTCTCAGCAACGTCATCCCTCTAGCTCAGACTATGTGGAACGGCTGCCGCGATCAGCTTCCCATATCACCCTGGCCTGCTGGAGAAACTGATCCCGATTGGCCGAAAGTTCAAGATCCAGGTGGTGAGTCGGCCCACCACGACCCTGAGACGGCAGCTGTGCCACGTCAAGACGCGCCCGCCCCTCTCTCGCTCATCTGGAGTGGTCTACCGTATTCCATGCGGAGACTGCTCTCTGTCTTACAAGGGAGAGACGGGACGCTGGCTGTCCACGCGAGTGGCCACGCGAGCACAAACGGGCCATCGCCAAGAACAGCGCTGACTCGGCGTTGGCGCAGCACGCTGCCTCAACGGGACACACAATCGCCTTTGCCGACGCCGAGGTGCTCAGGAGGGAGCCGCATCTGCTCCGAAGGAAGATCAAAGAATCCGCGGCCGACTCCGAGTGCAGCCTGCCAGCCAATCGCTGCTACAACCTGGACCCGAGCTGGCGTGTTTTCCTGTGATGCAAACGCGGCCTCCTCCCCTCCCCCCCCCCAACATCCAAGATTACATCTACGCGTCCTTAGTCAAGAGTAGGTAGTCAGCCCCTCTGTGTTTGTGATCATTCGCTTGAGAAAGGCTGCCTGCTTGGAGCCGAAACGTAGCGCTCGAGTTTGTATGTAAAGTGGATCGTATGAAAGCAGCGGCTTTGCCCAAAAATATTCCACACAGGACAAGGATGTGTCCCAATCTGGGACGAAATTTCTGGGTCCGGGAGCAACATTTCTGGGTCAATTTTTGAAAGTTTCCGCCGCGTTATTTTCCGCAAATCGCGGAGCAAAATTTCTGTGTTCTCCAGCAAAATTTCTGTTAAAACACACGCTTAAGGATAGGGCCCAATCTGTGAGGAACATTTCTGTGTCCTCCAGCAAAATTTCTGTTAAAACACACACATAAGGATAGGGCCCAATCTGTGAGGAACATTTTGTGTCTGGGAGCAAAATTTCTAGGTCAAATTTGGGAAAACGCATCGTTAACGATAGGACAAGGATGTGTCCCAATCTGGGACGAAATTTCTGGGTCCGGGAGCAACATTTCCGGGTCAATTTTTGAAAGTTTCCGCCGCGTTATTTTCTGCAAATCGCGGAGCAAAATTTCTGTGTCCTCCAGCAAAATTTCTGTTAAAACACACGCTTAAGGATAGGGCCCAATCTGTGAGGAACATTTCTGTGTCCTCCAGCAAAATTTCTGTGAAAACACACACTTAAGGATAGGGCCCAATCTGTGAGGAAAATTTCTGTGTCTGAGAGCAAACTTTCTGTGAAAACGCATGCTTAAGTATAGAGCCCAATCTGGGAGGGAAATTTTTGCGGAAAATAAGGTGTGCTAAGCACTGTGCCTTTGCATTTGATCCTTCACTCTTGGTTGAGTTTTAGCTGCTGCGATTTACAGCTTTGGACGTGCCTTTTGTCAGGCGTTCTTTTCATTTCTTTTCATTTTTGCTGAAAACTAGCCGCTTCAACTCAGGACTCCTGCTTGCAAAGTTCTCCAAAGTGGTTCAACATCAATTTGTCTCATGAAATAAAATAATGTTGAGAATACTCATTTGTACAATGATGAAGCACTGCAATGATGAAACTGCAAAGTGTTGGAATACAGGTCAACCAAAGCCAGTGCATGTCAACCAACGCATTTGCATGAATACTAAAGAAATGCTTGTAACACCCACTCTGTTTTAAATAAATTTCATATCAACACACCGATGACGTAAATTGGAGACATGCGCTGTGACTCATTTGCAGAAGTTTTGTATTATTTTCTGTGGTGATGCTAGGTGGCGGGGGGGGGGAGAGCATAGGCTGGTCGGTGTGTCTGTTTGTGTGTGTTGTACAATGTATGTTCAAAAACGTTTTGCTCTCGCAACCCAGCACGAACAATCCGAAACATGCACAAAACGCGCACACAAAGGAGACCATGAACCGGTGCAAGGGGGGGGGGGGAGGGGGGCTGGAGAGAATGGGAGAGCCCGAAAATAGTTTATCGCCCAGAGGCCCCCAAAAGGTCGAGCAGCTCAATGACCAATGGGGGGTTGGGGGCGAGAATAGGCAGAGATTTTGCTATATCTGAGAAACCTTTCATCTCTTTTGTCATTTGTCATTCATCATTAAAAACGTGCTCAGAGTGATTCATTATCAATATTTTCATGTCCTCAGTAGTGACTCATCATCAATACAATGTGTCATAAAATCATGCTGTGAATGCTCAGTTTAAAAACAACAATGACGAATCTGTAAAGTGCTGCAGCAAAAGCCAAAGGAAGTCAACCAATGCAACCAATGCACTTCTGCAATGCAGGAAAACATTTCACCTTTTTTGTTGTAACGCTTTATTCTTGCGTCATTACATCTCCAGTCATTACATTCGATAGTAAAAATTAGGCACTATACCATCTTGAGCAGACACACCATAAATCCCATATAGGCAGTAGGCTAATTGTTTTAATCAGCCCTTCAGAGTCAGCTAATAATAATAGGCTTTTTTGTAATCTGCATGATTGCTCACATATGTATGTTCATGCACCTTGATCTGCAGGCGCAAGGCCTTTGGACCTGGTCTAAGCTAGGATCGCGGACCGACGCTTCCGATTCCATTCCAGCGCGCCGTGGGCGGGCGGTTTTCGGCGGGCTTGGGCTTGTGTCTTCCTTACGTCGTCTTTTTTTGGCAAAGCACAATTGTTGCGTCCGCGTCCTGCGTCCGAAACCTAAGCGAAGCCTAAGCCTAAGCCTAAGCCTAAGCGAAGCATAAGCCTAAGCCAAATCAAAGCCAAAGCATGAGCCTAAGCAAGGTCTCGACTAAGCCTAAGCAAAGCCTAAAATTAAGAAAGTTTTTATCGGACGCAGCAGCGGACGCGGACGCATCAATTGTTTTCAGCCGTTTTCTTTTTCGGGGAAATCCAAGTTCATTGGGCCATTGGACCGGGCAAAACGCACCACAATATTTCATTTATTACGTTTAATGCGTCGACGATCAGTGCTCAATGCCAAGAAAAACTAAAACAACGCACAACTAAAACGCTAACACATACACGCGCATGCGTGCGTGCGCCCACTCGCGAGCCCGTGCGTGCGTGCGTGCGTGCGTGCGTGCGTGCGTGCGTGCGTGCGTGCGTGCGTGCGTGCGTGCGTGCGTGCGTGCGTGCGTGCGTGCGTGCGTGCGTACGTGGGTGCGTCCGTGTGTGTGTGCGTGTGTGCTGCATGCGTGCGTGCGATCGAGCGTGCGCGTGCGTGCATGCACGTGTCCACGTCCATGTGCATGCGTGCGTGCGTGCGTGCGTGCGTGCGTGCGTGCGTGCGTGCGTGCGTGCGTGCATGTGCGTGCGCGTGTCCGTGTCCATGTGCGTGCGTGCGTGCGTGCGTGCGTGCTTGCGTGCGTGCGTGCGTGCGTGCGTGCGTGCATGTGCGTACGTGCGCTGTCCATGTCCAGTGCGTGTGCGTGCGTGCGTGCGTGCGTGCGTGCGTGCGTGCGTGCGTGCGTGCGTGCGTGCGTGCATGTGCGTGTGATACAAGTTTTTATAGCGCTAACACCTGTAAAACAAAGTAAAAAATAATAAAAAGTTCAAGTTTTTATAGCATAAACACGTGCAAAACAAAAAAGTTATAAACAAAAAAGTTACAAGTATTCTTATGGCAGAGGTTTGATCCCAGGAGCTCCAGAAAAGTAACGGACATCATAGGCACTACACCATTGATCTGTACAGAACTGTTTTCTAAACACTTCTGATAAGTCAGAAGCACGCATAAAATGTGCTGTATTATCATATAATTCATTTATATTTGCATAACGCATGGATTACGATAGCTTCAGTAGTGCCACTCTTATTTTGATGGTAAAATGCGCGAAGCAAGCTTCATACAAAGAAGTTTCAGCTCAAGCTCATCCAGCAGAACTCTGTGCTGCATTGCAGACAGAACCAACAAACAGTCATACTACTGTAGAAAAGGATAATGCTATATCTTGTCATTACTGCAGCAGATTGGAAAACGAATGCCAGATTCGTGATCACCACGGTCGATTACATACACCCCAAGCAGATTTGACACTGAATTCTCAAATTCGATCAAACGCAATTTGCATATTCAATGCGTCGTATCTCGCGATTACGGTATCGCACTGGAAAACGGATGTGATATTCGTGATCAGCACGGTCGATTACATATATCCCAAGCAGAATTGACACTGAATTCTCAAATTCGATCAAACACGTATGCGCAATTTGCATAACTCACGAATTACGGTAGCTATCGCAAATCCGGCCCTTAAATGACGGTGAAGTTTCCCACGGCAGCTTCATACAAAATTTTAGCTCAATCCATCCAGCACAACTCTCTGGGCTGCGTTGCACACAGACAGACAGACAGACAGACAGACAGACATTGTGCTTTAGTAATATAGATACCGCTGGTCTGGTCTTGACTGGTCTGTAGGAAGGACAGCAGGAAAGCTGTCGCTCCAATTTCATGGCCTCCTCATAGCTGGGCGGAGGGTCGAATACCGGCTGGGCGGCTGTCGGATCCGCCCGCGTAACTGTGACCGCTGACGAGGCAGCATAGCTGGATCCGCTGTCGATGACCCGTGCGCCGTAGGTTGGGGTCGAGTCCAGGTTGCTGCTGTCCAACGTCGTCACCCTGGCCGCCTGGCCAGGGACAGCCGCTTGTACGGAAGGCCTGGGATCTGGACGAATAGTCGAGCAGCAGCAGCAGAAGCAGATGATACCCACACCCGCCTGCAACGCGCGCCACATGCGGTGCAGGCGCACGCTCGCTTGGCGCGGCAAGAGACCGAGCCGACGGATGCGAAGCGAACGCAAAGACGGCGGCAGGGCAAGAAGCGAACCAATGGACACGCACGCACGCACACACGCACGCACACAAGTCCAAGCACTAACAATGGTAGCAACAGTGACGATCGCGACCAAAATCCCCATCGTGCTTTGAAACGTGCGTGGGCATCTGGAAAACAAATTGGCAAATTGTTTCCGCACAGCAAAAATATATACCGTAAGTCTTCCAATAGAAGCCCCCTACAATAGTGCCCCGGGTATGGAGAGGACAGAGGTTGAAAGAATAGTGCCCCGGGGGCACTATTGGAGGATTTACGGTATGGGTATATAAAATATATACCTATACGTCATACGAAGTACAGTAACCCTTCCAAACGCTAACCCACATTGGATGTGAAACAAGGATGCGGTACACAGCGGCCACGGAAGACCGCTAGCCATGGCGCTTTGTGCATGCGTGCGTGCGTGCGTGTGTGGGTGAGTGTGTGCGTGCGTGCGTGCGTGGATTGTCGATATTGTCTGGCCTTTTACCTGGCGTGTGGGTTCTCGGAGGGATCGAAGAATCGCAGCGAGCCGTGTCCACGCCTCACGCCATGGTACTTGATGTCTTCTCTGCGCTTCGGCGCTTCGTCGCCCCACGCCCACAGCACCTCCAGCTCGTCCGACTTAAAGGGAGATTTTGTAAATCCCTCAATTGTAGTCAGCTTGCTACGCTTGCAACATAAAGTACCCATAGAGAAAGTTTCTCCTCACCCCAATCACCACGTCTTGCTCGTCACAGGTGTTGAGTCGGCGTTGGAAGATCAGCGTCGTGTAGCCGTCCTCCTCCTTCCTATAGTTTTGGAGCAGCAGATCGTCCGATTCTGGAAGTTGGAAAAGCTATGAAAAATAAATAGTTTTCAAACCTGGTCGAATCGCACGTCCGGTTGTTCAGCATGAAGAGGCGAATCTAAATTGCACAAATGTTTTGGATATAATTAAGAAACGCATGAGAAAATAGACTTAAAAGATTGCAATTACAATGTAAAATGGGCAAAAACCCACGTTTCGAAACGGACAGGTCGGCATGCCTGTCGCCCAAGGATGAAACTTCGGCAGTCCATAGCCCAGGTAGGTACAAAAGTTTGTGCGAGCCGGATTTTCGAATCTCCTCCCCAGCGCTGAGAACCTGAACTCAGAAGATTAGTATTTTTGACCAATTTTGGCACCGGAGATCGCTTATCGGCGCCGTGCGGCCGAACCGTAGGTCGCAGCGGCGCGCACGATGCGGCATTCGAAAGAGGACGCCGAGGCGGTTATAGGTAACCCATATTTCACTTAATTTGAACAATTTTTTGTTTAGAAATGGACGTTCAAAGTTTTGGTACCAAACGGCGCGAAAAGTGGATTTTCAGTTTTGGGCCTGGCCCGCCATGGGGGGTGCGTGCTGGAGCGGAGCTATAATGTGATGAAATTAACTTCAGGGCAATACCCGTAATCCTAGTATTTTAGATTTTTAAATTTGGCCTTTAATAAAAACTTTTATGCTGGCTATAAATTTACGGTAAAGCGCGCTTTTTACACCGCGACAGAAGAATGCGACTGTTCTCGCGAAAATTCCAAAAGCGGCTAAAAACTGTTAACGCCATCTTGTAGCCCGTGAAATTTCCTACTTAGCCACCAATTTTGATGTAAATCCGCCAGCGCGTTGGCGAGCGGCGGCGAGTGCGCAAAAACTTTTCGCGCGCGCCCATTATAAAAGCGCGGAGTGGCACCCCCCCCCCCCCTGGTCATGACCCTCGCGATCTTTATTGACCGTCTACGGCTTTTGTTGTGTGGTGGTGTCAATCAGAAAAAGATTTAAAGAACAGCAACACCGTGAGGACGGCGTGCAGCGGCCAGCCAGCGCCACCGATAAACCAGCCAAAGCGATTGACCCAGCCGACGATCATGTCGGCGCCTTCCATCTTCCGTCCCTTCTCGTTGAAGCCGAGCGCAATCCAGCCAAGGGTCTTTGCCTGAGGAGACACCCGCCTGCGGTCTGAGTAGACCACAGCATAGATGTGGTCGACCGTTACGCGCGGGTCGCTAGACCTTGAGAATGAACTCGATGGAGTCCCTGGGGAGCGTGTCCTCGACGAGGCGCCACTTGAGCGTGATGTTCTTGTTCGGGTCCACCCGCCAATACTTGCGGTCGCTGCGCCTCTCAAGACTCGCGGCTGAGCCGACAACCGCAGCCGTCACGATCAACGGGGCGAGAGCGCGCATTCTCGTCGAGAGAGAGGGGCGTGTTGTGGTGCAGAGCTGACCTGCGCTGTGGGGCCACTAGCGGATCCAAAGGGGGGCGGGGGGGGGGGGCGTGCCCCCCCCTGAGGGGGGGGCCAAAGGGGGGCAGCTGGGGCGGGCGCGGGGGGCCGAGAGGGGGCTGGGGGCAGTCGTTGGGGGCAGAGAACGTCTGGCCCATTTCCCATAGATTTACGCACTCAAAACCGGAAAATGTTTGCCTGCGGCGCTGTAGTGTATGGACGACTGCGTTTGGACAAAGGTTTTGACTCTATATTTTGGTTCAGCCCGCCCACCCAAAGTAGAGATGCACGTAAGGCACGTAAAGGGGGGCAAGGGATGCAAGCTGACCTAATGTGACTGTTTCGCCCAATAAAATAATGCTCAGATGTAGGTTGGAAAACCAAAATTTTCGCTTGCGGCGCGCGCTTTTGTGCATACTTTTGGCCATAACTAATGCTATATTCCTTGAAATTCTCAGGAACGCGGCAGTTAACATTGAAAATTTTCGCCTGCGGCGCGATTTTGAAAATTCGAACAAAATGTCTCCGTGGTCTACTGAAAACAACCTAAAGAACCGCAAAAATGCAAAAGGTGTGTTTTGTAGCGCCACTGCCTGTTTTAAGTGTTGAAAAACATGTGAAAAAGTGGGCTGTGGCGCCAAGCGAGCGAAATACAGCTCTCCAATCGAAATTTAACCCGAAAAAAATTTTGAGCTTGCCCCCCTGTCAGAAAATCCTGGATCCGCCAGTGTGTGGGGCTGCCCATGAAAAACGAGGCGCGTTCCGTTCAAGCGCGAGGAAGGATGAGGGCGCGCGAGCGAACGCGGCACGTCTTTGCGGGCGGTGACTCACGGCAATCGCTGCTGTGTTACGCTGACGTCATGCGACTACAGCGCGCAGTGTGCTGTTGCGTGGAAGTCGCAGCGCGACGGCTGGAGAATGCGGCAGTCGGTGACACCCCCCCCCCCTTCTATTTCGAAACGTGACGTGACGTGCGCCATGGGCGAAGATGGCAAGACAACTTCTCAGGTTTAGTTGGAGCTCTACAGAGCTCCAACTAACTTCTCAGGTTGTCCAACCTGACTCCAACCTGAGAAGTTGTCATTAGTCATTAGTCATTGTTATTATAAGTAGTCATTTCATGTTGTTGTAACCTATGCCACGTATCGCAGGGTGTATCAAGATCAAGATTAGCCAAGGTCACAAAGTAAGTAGGTTGTACTTTAAAACTTTATTTTTGACGACAACCACCGACACAGCACAATGGCCATAAACTGGATCACAAGATCACAGGGCGGGGCCGCATACATAACAGTGGGCGTTCTTCTGCCGCGAGGCAAGGTGGGCCCCCACCTGGCACTGATTTTTGGCCGAAGCCACGGTACAGCCAGAAACCGGAGCTGTGGTTTAAACCCCTTGCCCAAGGGGGTAGCCGTGGCCTTGCCCAGCAAGGAATCGAACCCCCGACCTCACGGTCAGGAATCCAACGCCTTGCGGACTACGCCACAGCCCCACACAGGTTCTCGACTGTCAAAAGCGTAGACTCGACTCGACAGCCGAAAGGGGACTTTTGCGTCGCGTCCAATCGACAATCACTCAATTGACGGTCTGACTGATTTGATTGATGGCTTTGATCCCCGTGTCCGTCCGTACATCCCCAATCTGGGCGTTCATTGGACCAACCTGCTACCGCACTGGGCGTTCATTGGAGGAGGAGGGCGCTCAATAATTCAAACGGTAAATGGGGCAGCAACAAATTCTGTGCAGACGCAATAATCGTGAGAAGGTTGAACTTGAAAAATTGCCTATGCAGTTGTATGTAGGTAGGTGCAAATCGGTTTCTGCAGCCTAAACAATAGTACAAGTGTTGGCGTTCTACTGGATGTTTTTGGCGGCCATAGTTCCACTTGCATACAATGTGTGCAGGTGTGCCCCACGCGGGAAAACGTCACGTCATTGGGCTCTGGAGTTGGTCGGAGCTGTCTCCTCGACAACATATGGTACATATACCGTAGTAGCTGTCTGTCCTGGGCGTTGCTTGTCGCTTCCGGTAGGCGGAACCAACTCGGCGGATTCAGAAATCTGGATTTATTCATTGGTTCGCGGCACACTGGCACAATCAACAGCGGCCAGCCGGATTACACAATGTTCTGTACAGTATATACATCAATTATACATAGGTACAGCTGAAAAGCTGTCGCTCCAATTTCATGGCCTCCTCGTAGCTGGGCCGAGGGTCGACCACCGGCTGGGCGACGGTCTGATCCGCCCGCGTAACTGTGACCGCTGACGAGGCAGCGTTGCTGGATCCGCTGCCGATGCCGTAGGTGGGGGTCGAGTCCAGGTTGCTGCTGTCCAGCGTCGTCACCCTGACCGCCTGGCCAGGGGCAGCCGCCCGTACAAAACGCCTGGGATCTGGACGAATGGACGAATAGCAGCAGTCGCAGAAGCAGATGATACCCACAACCACCTGCAACGCGCGCCACCCGCGGTGCAGGCACACATCGCTTGGCATGCAGGCTTGGGCAACAAAAAAAAACACATTTTTTTTTTAAAAAACTTTTCTTTAAAAAAAACTGGAATTTTTTTTAATTAAAAAAACTTTGTCAAAAGTCCAAAAAGTGCCAAAAAGTAGGCAAAAACGACAGTTTTAGTGCGTGTAGACCCTATATACCTACTTAGTAGCAGCCTGAATGAGCTAAATAACCATAATTAATTAGCACTATTGGAGGTGTTCTGGAGGCTGTCAAACCAAGTCTGGATAGTCATAGTCGTAGTCCGACTCAAGAAAAAAACTATCAGTAGTGAAAAAGTTGACCAAAGTGCACTTCTAACGGCTTTTAATGCCTTAGTTCATTCTTATTGACACTCTACTAGGCTTAAAACACCGTCTGCAACATTGATTTGACCTGGTCTCTGAGAACATTTAATAAAAAAGTTTTTTTTTTAAATATTTTTTTTAATTTAGAAACAGCCGACGGATGCAAAGCGAACGCAAAGACCGCGGCAGGGCAAGAAGCGAACAAATACGCACGCACGCACGCACGCACGCACGCACGCACGCACGCACGCACGCACGCACACGCAATTATAAGCACATACGCCCGCAATAGCGATGACGATCGCGACCCCAATCCAGCTGGGGAGGCTTGTTGTTGTTGTTGTTGGTTTGGGGGCGACTCTAGGAAGCCTTTGAAAGGCCCATTTAGAATACCCCAAAGCAACGTTCACTCTTAGAGCTCCTCGAAGCGTCCAGAGGCATGGCACAGCCCCAGGACATCTTTTAGAGAGAGCTCTCGAATCTGCTGGGGAGTGGCGTACGCCATTCCCCACAGTCTGAGGCGCAACACCGCGAGGGCGTCGCACTGCCCTAGGAAGTGAAGACACGTTTCGTCCTCCACCCCGCACTTGAGACACACTTGGCTGTCGGCGAGGCCGATGCGCCGAAAGTGCGCATTGAGATAGTGGCCTGAAAGCACACCGCACACTACACGTGCCACTGCACGCGGCAGCTTGAGAACTCTCCTGGACAGGTCCTTTGACGGGCCCGCGATCAGTTCCTTGGCCTGTCGGCAAGACTGGAGAGCATCCCAGCGGAGGCGGTGCTCTCTGCGTCTCCAGGCGTCGAGTTGCTGATGGACTAAGGCCGGACTGACGGCGAGCGCCGGCTCCGGACCTACAAACGGCGTCAGCGATCCGGCACGAGCCAGAGCGTCGGCGCGTTCGTTTCCTGCAACCCCTGAGTGCCCTGGAACCCAGAACAGTTGAATGCTCCGAGCACGAATAGCGTTGAGCGCATTTCTGCACTCCCGTACAAGACGAGAGCTCGTCTTGCAGGAACTAATGGCCAGGAGGGCGGCGCGACTATCAGAGAAAATCGCGACGTCCTCCTCGCCAACCTCCAGCCCCGCCAGATGCTGGGCAGCGTAGCTGATGGCCAAAACTTCCGCCTGAAAGACGGTTGCACTTCTACCAAGCGGTATCGATTGCTCCACGTTCAGAGACGGAATGTACACGCCGGCGCCGACGCCAGCGCGACGAATGCTTGAGCCGTCAGTGTAGCAAGCCACAGCGGCCATCGTCGTCTCTGGCGGCCGCCCAGCCGCCCACTCTTGCCGCGAGTGAACCTTAATGGAAAAGTCCATCTCAAAACTAAACTCAGGACCGATAGAGTCGGCCCTGAGTGCAGCTGCGGGCGCGGCAGCGAGTAGTTGCCCCTCGATGAGCGAGTGTGGACCGCGCGCACCGCGCCACTGGCCAGTCCGCTTGAGTCGGTAGCAAGCAGACATGGCTGAAGCCTTGACGACGACGTCCAGCGGTGGCAAGCCCAGCAGGACCTCCAGCGCGGCCGTCGGCGTCGACACCATGGCCCCTGTCATGCAGAGGCACGCCAGTCTCTGGACCTTGCTTAGCTGAATGCGAGCAGTTTCAATCTCTACCCTGGGCCACCAAACCAGTGCGGCATAGGTAAGCATAGGGCGAACGACTACTGTGTACAGCCAATGCACAACAGTGGCAGTCAGACCCCATTTGGAGCCGACCGCTCTCTTAACCTGCCAGAAGGCGCGAACTCCTTTGGCGGCTTTGCTTGAGACATGCGCCGCCCATGTAAGCTTGGCGTCGAGCGTGACGCCCAAATACTTGACCTGACTTGACAGCTGTAGCTGAGTGTTCCCCAGCTTTGGCAGGCGGAGGCCTTGCAGCTTCCGTCGCCGCGTGAAGAGAACCAATTCGGTCTTGGCCGGTTGAATGGCCAAATCTCGCTCCACGCACCAGCGGTCTGTGGAACGCAACGCTTGCTGTATCAAAGCACAAATTGTGCTGAGACACATGCCACTGACGACAATGGCGCCGTCGTCAGAGTACATCTGAGCGAAAATGCCTTGGCGTTCGAGTGACACCAAAAGACTATCCACCACGAGTGACCACAGAAGGGGCGAGAGGACGCCCCCCTGGGGACAGCCGCGCTGGACGCTGACTACCTTTGAGCAGTCCTCCATGGTGGCGGTGACCAGGCGCTGCTTGAGCATGCTCTCCACCCAGGTGACGAGGGCCGGCGGCGCCGCGCGGCCCTGCAACGCCTGTGAGATCGCTTGGAAGGGGGCATTGTCAAATGCCCCCTCAATATCAAAGAAGGCCGCCATGGCAAACTGCCCGGCCTCCAACGACTGGCTGAGACGGCTGACGAGCGAGTTAAGAGCCGTCTCAGTAGACTTACCCGCTTGGTACGCGTGCTGACACGCGTGCAGCGGACTTCGAGCCAGGACAGTGTCCCGTAGGAACCTGTCGACGAGCCTCTCGAGCGCCTTCAGAAGGAACGACGAGAGGCTGATTGGCCTGAACGACTTTGCATTCGCGTAATCTTCTTTGGCGGGCTTTGGGATGAAGACCACCCTGACTCGACGCCACGCCCTGGGGATGTAGCCCAGAGCGATCGAGGCGCGAAACACGTTGCACAGACTGACTAGCAGGGTGGGCAACCCCTTCTGCAAGAGGGCAGGGAACACCTCATCCTCCCCCGGGGCTTTGAAGGGCGAGAAGGACGAGATCGCCCATTTCACCCTCATTTCTGAGACGATCTGGTGGGCCAGGCGCCAGTCCGGCCGCGCCTGCGGCAGCGGTTCCGGACTGGCCGGCGCCGTTGCTGCGCTGCTGCCAGGAAAGTGGGCGGACAGCAGGTGAGAGAGAGCCTCCCCCCTACCAGCCGTGCACTCGCCTGTCGGCAGGCGCAGCATACCCAGACGCACACGCTTGTCCGTAGACAACACCATATATCGCTTCTCGGCCTTCAGGCTAAGATCAAAGTGTTAGCTGGGGAGGCTTTGAGTCGAGTCTGGGCGTCTGGAAATCAAATTGGCGAATTGTATTCGCACAGCAAAAATATATACCTACAATGTACAGCACATACATAAATAAAGATCATGTCTCGACACGTTCTGTCTCGAGACGCGTCTCAAGACGCTGAGCGTCTCAAACGTCTCCCACGCTATAAGATAGGAAGGCGACGCGGAGCGCGTCTCATTAGATAGCCAATGAGCGAAAGACGCGACAGCGGGATGGGAGGGAGGGATGGGTGTAGCAGTAGTGCGCGTCATTTGGTGTTTTGCTTGTGAGCGTCGTTTATTGCGTTGCGATTATGGATCAGTCGCCGTTGAACCAAAGGACAGATTTGTTAGTCGAATTTATTGAAGACCGAACAAGCCCTGTCGTATGGCTGTCCACTAGAGATGAGCATGGGTCGGGCCTGGGCCTGATTTTCCAGGGGCGGGCCGGGCCTGCCTCGTTTTTGGGCGAAAATTCAATAGAAATTTGCGGGCCTGGACCGGATTTTTGCCGACTTGGCCGGGCCGGGATTTCCAGGCCCATGCTCATCTCTACTGTCCACGCACGCAAATCGACGAGTCGCCATGACCCTGATGCGTGCAGGAAAAGATCGCTGCCGGTGTCGGCATATTTCGAGAGTCTGGTGAGGCGAGTTCTTTTGCATTGCCATATAATTTCCATTTGAAGTGAATGCAGTTCCAATCGCTGCGATTTAGGCGCGGCGCGGGCGTTGTTTACCGGACGCGCATGCTGGCCGTCGACTGACGGTGTTGCCCCCTGGAGCATCGCGCCATGCAGTGCTGCCATGGTTTTTTCTTGCTCACGAAAGCACCCCAGCCGAGCAAGGCCGGTACAGACGCTGAGAGCAGCGACGATGCCGACTCACCTGCTTTGCTGCTTTAAAACATGGTATTCTTTGAAATGTTAAACAATTAAACTTGTACTTTGTTAATCAACTTCATTCTTTTGTGTCAATCAGTTAAACTTGCATTTGCGTGTGTGCAGTCATTATTACTTTGTTTTCACGTCTACTCATAGGTTCAACTGCGAGAGAGGAGCTGCTCGTCGTACGCAGAGAGCACCGCTCCAACGAAAACGGTGAAGACGAAGAAATGTGCTCAATAAGGGAAAAGCGACACCGATCTTGAAAAAATAAAAGAATGGTGGTTGTTATGTTTTGTGTCGACGTTTTGCAATGTCAGTATTTGTATATTGTCTCGCTCGTATGTTAGCTGTGAGCCTGTGAGTGTTGTATGAGGCTAAGGTTTGTGCGTCCACATCGTTTGGCCTTGTGTCTTAAAGCGAATTTAAACCAATATCACAATAAAAAATCGCAACAACAGCAGTGCACCCCAAATAGCAATGAGTCGCTTAACAAAAGTTCTAATTTGGAACATTTCAAAGCCAAGGTGCAGTATATAGGCAGATTCCTCCGAACGAAACAAAATTTTCCACGCAAAAGCGTCAGGATACTTCACACACACGGCAGACTCACACACAAGCAAAGACGCCCACAAGCTAATTACGCAGACCCGTTGTTCCTTCCAAACGTTGCTCTCATTGGCTATCCAGCGGGCCACGCCTTCCTATGTTTTAGCGTGTGAGACGTTTGAGACGCTCAACGTCTCGAGACGCGTCTCGAGACGGCGATTGACGTTTATTTATGAATTGACGGTACCTATGTACAACCTACAATGTACCTATGTACAATGTACAATGTACCTAGTACAGCGAGCCTTTCAAGCACCCACCTCATTTGGATGTGAAACAAGAATGCGGTAGCGGCCACGGAAGACCGCTAGCCTTGGCGCTTTCGTGCGTGCGTGCGTGCGTGCGTGCGTGCGTGCGTGCGTGCGTGCGTGCGTGCGTGCGTGCGTGCGTGTAGGGGGGGGGGGGGGGGGTGGTTGTGTGGAGAATTTACGTTACACAACCTGAGCCATTGGCGACTTCCTAGCGTCGGCCTTAATCCAACAGCAAGTCCTTCCATACTCCCGTTTTGAAATCGCATAAAAAAAACATACTTGCCGTCGCTGCGCTTCTGTAGGCTCGCGGCTGAGCCGACTCGCCGAACCGCCGCTAGCACGATCAACAGGCCGAGAGCGCGCATTCTCGTCAAGAGAGCGGCGTGTTGTGGGGCAGACACTAGCGGATCCAGACGGGGGAACAGGGGGTCTCCCCCTCCTGTCAGTTCAGATTTGGGGGGGGGGAAGGAGGGGGAGAGATCAGGGGGAGAAGCAGGAAAAAGGGCGAGCACAAGGGGGAAATAGGCAGATTTTTGCGTTTTCCTTGGACTTAGGCACTCAAAAGCGTAGAATTTTCGCCTGCGACGCTGTGGATCCTTTCCAACTCACGTTTGATTCGTAACGGAGCTCAAAGATCCCGTCATTTTTGTCTATTCCATGGAAGTGTAGATTCTGCGGTGAAAAAATTGATCTTCTTCCCCCTCTGTCAGAAAATCCTGGATCCGCCAGTGGGTGCAGAGCTGACCTGCGCTGTGGGGCTGGCCATGAAAAACGAGGCGCGTTCCGTTCAAGCGCGAGGAAGGATGAGGGCGCGCGAGCGAACGCGGCGCGTCTTTGCGGGCGGTGACTCACGGCAATCGCTGCGGTGTTACGCACGCTGGCGTTTCACTGTCATGCGACTACGCCGCGCAGTGTGCTGTTGCGTGGAAGTCGCTGCGACTGGAGAATGCGACAGTCCCTGACACCCCCCCCCCTTCTATTTTGAAACGAGACGCGACGTGGCTAGCCATAGCCGAAGACAGCTGGTGGCAAACCTTACCCTGAGAAAATGTTTCTCTTGCCACTCTGCCGCCCAGTCTCCCAAGTTGTGCCTCTCCTCGACATATTGACGACTTCTCAGCCAACTCAGTTGGAGCTCTGAGTAGTCATTCCATGTTGTTGTAACCAACGTATCGCATGGTGTATCGCACAAGTATATGCCAAGGTCACAAAGTAAAGCTCGACTGTCAAAGCGTAGACTTTTGACCCAAAAGAGGTTTCGGCCACTTGTCGCATCGGCATGCAATCGATTGGGAGTTGACGAATGCAGCCTTTCTGGAGCTATCGTCGCTCTGGACTGATTTCAGCACCGAGACTACTTGCGTAGATGCTGAATCAGCTGAACTTGTGTCTGGTGCGAAACGCCCTAACTAAAAACTGGAACAAAAGCGTGTACCGAAAATCGCGGCATTCAGAGGCAGAGCTCCTAAGGTTCTGAAAGGCATTCTGAGATTCGGGAATGAGGCGCAATGCGTATGCGTACAATGCGTATGCGTAATGCAATGCATACAATGCGTAATGCGTATGCGTACAATGTTCCTCATACGGGTGCGTAGCGTAACAGCGGCCCTTTCTGCACATTCCGAAAAGATATTCCGAAATGCTGCACTGTTGCATCTGTTGCATAAATTAGAAATAGTCGATGCTCTTGTCAAGTTCGCGTGCGCTCAAAAGAAATTTTCGCGCAATGGCGAATTTTAGTAAGAGTTTCTTTAAAATTTTCAATTCGAATGAAAATTCCGACACTGATAGGCCTGTCGCCAGAAAACGCAAATCCTCGCAATCGCCCGAGCCGATCAACTACAAGGGTGCGTGCGTGCGTGCCGGTGCGTGCGTGCGTGCCGGTGCGTGCGTGCCGGTGCGTGCGTGCCGGTGCGTGCGTGTCGGTGCGTGCATGCGTGCCGGTGCGTGCGAGTGCGTGCGTGCGTACGTGCTGGTGCGTGCGTGCGTGCGTGCCTGCGTACTTGCATGCCGGTGCGTGCGTGCCGGTGCGTGCGTGCGTGTATGCGTGCGTGCGTGCCCGTGCGTGCGTGCGTGCGTGCGTGTCGGTGCGTGCGTGCCTGTCGGTGCGTGCGTGCGTGCCGGTGCGTGCGTGCGTGCCCGTACGTGCCTGTGCGTGCATGCGTGCCGGTGCGTACTTGCGTGCGTGCGTGCGCGTCGATGCCTACTCTCCTATTCCAGAGCACTTCCTCTCAATGCCGCTCGAGGAAAAACGCAAATTGTACGCTTGCAAGGATGGTTTTGTCACTTTGAATTCTGATCAGCTGATACAATGGGCCGTCTATGCCAAGACGAAGCATCTAGAGGACAAATGTAATTTGCTTTTGTTTTATTCGCAGAATTTTCGGGCGCAATAAAACGATGCAAATTTATTTATTTTGATATTTTAGGGCCGAAATTCAAAGCGGACGCCGAGATAAATGGGAAAATTCTTCTCTTTCCCGGCGATATAACGGCGTTGGAGGTGGACGCGATTGTCAACGCCGCCAATCGACGTTTGGCCGGTATATCCGTTTGATTTGTGATTGAGTGGTGTGTGGTGTGTGTGCCTCGCATAAGCGTTTACATTCATGCACATCATACGAGTGCCCAAGTGCAAATGTAGGGGGGGGGGGGTGTTGCGGGCAGTGCCCCCCCCCCCACCAAATCGCTTCCTCCCAGAACATTTTTTGGCAGTACATGTCGCCTTTCTGAAAGTTTTGGGAGGGGCAAACGGCCCCCCTGCCCCACCTCCCCCTCGCTACCCCACTGCCATCCACCCTCCCCCCCCCCCCCCAATTCCACCTCCCTGGATGAGCACTTGCGCCTAGTACGATATGATGATGTTTGCCAGGAGGCGGCGGTGTGGACGGCGCGATCCACAGGGCTGCGGGCTTCCATCTGGCGCGCGAGGCGACGAAACTCGCGCCCTGCGAGACGGGCGACGCGAAAATCACCGCCGGATACAGACTGCCCGCCAAATGTGGGCGCGCTTTTTTGTTTTTGGAATTGGAAAACCGTGCTTTTGAGTGGGGCGGTTGGTTTGCGACCGCACCTGCAATATACATACGTGCGCACCGGCACGCACGCACCGGCTCGCACGCACAGACACACACACACGCACGCACCGGCACACGCACGCACGCACGCACGCACGCACGCACACACATGCGTAAGGTAATATACTAGTATGTGCAGTTATGCGACGAGATAAATCAATGGCAGACTTTTGCAGACGTGATCCACACGGTGGGTCCCATGGGGGAGTATCCCAAAGACTTGGACAGCTGCTACTGGTGCTGTCTGGAACTCGCCAAAGAGAATCAACTCAGAAGCATTGTGCGAATTTTGTGTTTTTAGGATTCTTTTAGTCACAACAACAGTATCTTTTATATGTCATTGTATGTATCTACAAGCAATTGTGTACCGTGATTTTTGCCTATTTGCTTTCGTGTGTAGAAATTCACCTGTTTTAGCGTCAGTCCGTCCCAGACGCGTTTTATTTTTTTTATTTTTTTTTATACATTTACTATTTCCCTAGAGTTCTTTTATAATTCATTTCCCTCTGGGATTCTTTTTTAAACGTTTTAGGCACTTATTTCTTTAATATTTCGTTGATTTTTTATAGGCGTTTCCCTGCGTGTCTACGGGAATTTACGGTTATCCGAGCGCCAAAGCAGCCAGGGTCGCTCTAGCGGCCATTAGAGATTGGCTGGAAGAGAACAAGACCCAAGTCAGTCCTAAATATTTTAGTCGTGCCTGTAGCTGGGGGTAACCCCCCCCCCCTAAAAAGCATCCCCCTGGTTGTCGGTCGTGCCTGTAACTTGGGGCTCGGAAATCGCCCCCCAGGCAGAATTTTCTAAGGTGTTTATAACCGGTCTAAAATGATAAGGTGATTGTTTGCAGTCAGTGGCGTAGCCAGGATTTGCATTTGGGAGGGGCAAGACTGCAATTTGTGTCTAATCGGGATTTGTCTTAAAGGTACCCCCTTTGGGAAAAAAAACGCCACTGATTGCAGTCATCTTCAGAACTTATTACACTGTTGACGTGCAAGTGTTCATTTAGACGCCATTTTGGTGCAAATTTTTCGTTCTTGTCATCTACCCCCTTTCACCTTGACACCTCTCCACCAACTCTCGACCTGTGACCCCTCACAGGTCTCTGTGTCAGTCTGTGCGTGCGTGCGTGCGTGCGGGTCCGTCCGTGTGTCCGTCCACACTAAACGATGGGTCCCTTAATTAACAGCTGGACGCGTTGATACTGTGCCTGTTCACACGCGAGGACGTGGATGCCTACCACCGCTTCCTGCCCGTCTACTTTCCCGTCGCCAAAGTTGACGATGCTCAGGTTAGCATTATTAAACGAGTGTTTAAATTTTTTGAATCTTAACAATTATTTTTGTTTCGACACCGTGATAATGTGAAGAGGATAATTTGCAGGGTTGGCGATCTAGATGGGGGGGGGGATTTCCTTGCTGGTACGAAATATTCGCCTGCGCGCAATTTTTATAGACTCGTTACCTTTGCAGATTGTGTGATGCCAATTGCCAAAAATTGTAATTATTTGCCTGCGGGGCCATTTCTGTCCTTGGAACGTCAGAAATGAGTGTCCCCCTCCCCCCCCCCCCCGAAATCTTTTGCCATGACCAGTGCCGTATGCAGAATTTTTCAATCGGGGGGCTGACTTTTGTGTCTAAATGGGCTGAATTTCAACCCCTTGACATTTTTCAGAACACTGGGCAATTAATTATGACAGGCACAGGAAAACGTGGACCAAAAATGTCCATTTTTTTCGATAATTGGTGCTGTTGAATAGTTTTGTCCGGAACACCATGCGCCGCTACCGTCCTTTTCTTCAGCTTTTGCCATCGAAAGTTCAGGAAGGGGTGTACAGGGTGGCCCAAAAAAAAATGTGCCCTTTTTGTATTTTCCGTAACTCAACCTAACCATGGCGGATTGGGATGAAATTTTGTGGGCTTATAGCCAAATACAATCTGTACACGCCCTCCAAATATTATTCCCATCCGACCACCCACGCGCATTTTATGACCATGTTCCCAAAAACACCCAATTTTCGAAGTGACGGACCACATGAAAATGGACCAAAAAAAATGTGCCCCCCTCTATCTCGGCCCATCGGGGACGGATCCGCCTGAAATTTTGCAGGCTACAGGGCACCCTAAATTCTACCTCGCATGCCAAGTTTCAGCCCGGTCCGTTCAGGTCCGCTCTTTAGTAACACAAATTCAAACTTTGCGCAAAATTTGTCTTTGTTTGTGTGGTTGTTTTCATGCGTGTTCATAATAATAATACTGTAAAAATATTTTTGATCCTGTTTTTGTCAAATAATGGCGTATTCGGATGGTTTGTCCGCAATTATCTGGAATTATCATTCGAATCACAATTTTGGCGCAAAAAAAAATTTTTCGGCTTTTGAAGGGCGATCACAATGTGACGCTCAGAGGCATTCAGAGTTTCCTCCAGCGAACCAAGGTTTTTTTTCTGAGTTTATTGTCGAGTTTTTATGGTCTTTCTTTAGCAGCGTGGAGGTTCTCTCGAGCGCAAACCGGGAAGTGGGCGACCGCGAACGGCTTTGACGCAGGCCAACATTGCAGCAATCAAGCGTCACACGTTGTCTCAGGATTCCAATCCTGGGACACACTTGAGTCAAAGAAAAATCTCGCAGAAGTTGGCCATCGCGAGGACGTCTGTCCAAAGGGCCCAGCGACATCTGGCGCTGCGATGCTTTACCAAAGTTCCAGTCCATCAGCTGAATCCATTGCAGAAGCAGCAGCGCCGGAAGAGGGCGCAGAATTTGCTTCGTCGGCTACCAGTCGATGCTGTGAGACGCACAGTCTTTACAGACGAGAAGTGGTTTGAGACTCAGGCGCCACGGAACGCGCGGAATAGCAGAGTTTATGGCGTCGGACCCAAGCGCGCCATTGATCCCGGCCGTCTGTTGGTTGAGAGGGAAAAGAAAAGCTTGAAGGTTTTTGAACCTTTTTTTCACAAAGTTTTCATTTTGGTTTGTTTTGAAGGTCATGGTAGCAGCTGGCGTGTCGGCTGCTGGGAAGACGAGACTGCACTTTGTCCCTCCGTCAACAAAAGTGACGGGTCACTTCTACCGCAGCCTGTTGACGGACGGATTTTTCCCCGACTGCAAGCGCCTTTTCCCATCGGAGGACTGGATTTTTCTTCAGGACGGTGCTCCATCTCACACCGCAAAGGACACTGTGCAGTTGCTCTCGCGGCAGTGCCCCGACTTCATCCACCCGACGGAGTGGCTGGCCAACTCTCCCGATTGCAACCCGATGGACTATCGCGTGTGGGACGTGTTCGAGCAGAAAGTTTTTGACGGGCACCCGTCCTTTGACAGTCTGCAGTCTCTGAAAGTGCGGCTGCAAGAAGTTTGGGACAGCATTGACGACGGGTGGATTCGCAGTGTGATTCTTGACCGAAAGAACGGTTTTCGAGCTCGTCTGAGGGCGGTTGTGTCGCAGAACGGCGCTCAAATCGAGCACATGTTTAGAAAGATTTGAAAATGGGTGGTTTGATGTGTGTGTGTAGCGCTCACTACAGCAAGCCTTAACAGAAGTAGCTGAAACTCGGCATGCGAGGTAGAATTTAGGGTGCCCTGTAGCCTGCAAAATTTCAGGCGGATCCGTCCCCGATCGGCCGAGATAGAGGGGGGGCACATTTTTTTTTGGTCCATTTTCATGTGGTCCGTCACTTCGAAAATTGGGTGTTTTTGGGAACATGGTCATAAAATGCGCGTGGGTGATCGGATGGGAATAATATTTGGAGGGCGTATACAGATTGTATTTGGCTATAAGCCCACAAAATTTCATCCCAATCCGCCATGGTTAGGTTGAGTTACGGAAAATACAAAAAGGGCACATTTTTTTTTGGGCCACCCTGTATGTACATTGTACAGTGCATTGTACTTTGCATTTTCTGTATTCGAAACCAGTGGCGTAGCCAGGGGGGCAGGGGGGCGCTTGCCCCTCCCAAAATTTTCAGAGACCCGATTTTTTCCAAAGGGGGTACCCTTACGAAAATTCCCGGTTAGACACAAACAGCAGTCTTGCCCCTCCCAAATCCAAATCCTGGCTACGCCACTGTTCGAAACCTAGAAAGGCGCATAAATGTTTTACGGGCCCTATGTATGGCGCGCGGCGCTTGAGACGCTAGTTCGGTGGGATATAGTCATGCGACAGTCAAACAAACACCTTTTAACATACATTGCGCTTATGCTTAGGCCTTGCTCATAGGCCTTGGTTAACTTAGGTCTTGCTTAGTCTTGCCTTGCGCAGGCTTAGGCTCAGGCCTTGCTCTTTGGCTTAGGCTTTTACCTTGCTTAGACTTGGACACCTGTTTAGGCTTAGCCTAGGCTACCTTTGCTCAGCTTACCTCAGGCTGAGGCTGCTCATAATTGTTTTAAAGATTTTGGTGTGATTATTTGGTATATTTGTATAGAGACTAGGAGAACGCGTTTGCCAGATGTGATGCTGCCCCCTTTCGTATTAATGGTCTTGAGCCGTTTATATTTCTGTTATTTTTTTTTTAATTTTTCTTGAATTGTAGCCGCCTGCAGTGGAGCCGGTCGTCGCTGCGTTGGTGGAGGAGCTGACGTTGAAAGTCTCGATCGACAACGACGAAAAACTATTTTGAAATTTAATTCGAAAAATTAAAAAAAAGTGAAAATTTGTGTTGCTCATTGCTTGGCCGTTTCGGTTCCGTTAGTTTGTATTTATTTTTGCGCGTCTTGGCGAGAATGACAGCGCTAGCCGCTCATTTGAATCGAACCGGCTGTCACACCACACTGACAAGCAGACGCGCACGGACATACACGCGCTCGAAGCTGTAAGCTGTGTGCCAGAGCGCTGAATGCGTTCTATGAAGCTAAGAAATGCTTTTGATGACTGTAACGGTTTTTGGCTTGGCAATATGCAGAGGGCTTTGCAACGGGCGTTTTCCCGAGAATAATACCGAAGGGTCAACTGCCGAACCCATCACGTATTTGCCGCTGGAACTAGTGACGCCTTACGATCCAACGTATGTGCGTGCGTGTGTCTCTTTACTTGGGTTGTATTGAGAACAGGGTTGTCATTGTGTGAGAAAGCAGTCTGCAATGTGGGGCTGGTGGTAGAGATTCGGCCTGTTGCGCGCAGGGTTCTGGGTTCGGTTCTTGATGGACTCACTAAACACGAGTTTTCCTTATAATAAACTTTCTCGTACTGTCGACGTCCTAGAGTGCAGATGGCGTTTTTCCGAATGTCTTTGGCCGCCCTTGCGTCTTTAAAGCCCGATTTACAGCCGCCGGATAGTCCGCCGGACTATCCGGCGGACCCGGTCATGGACCTGGTCTTTCGATTTACAGCCGCCTGGTAGTCCGCCGGACTATCCGGTGGACCCGGTCACGGACCCGGTCTTTCGATTTACAGCCGCTGGATAGTCCGCCGGACTATCCGTCAGACCTGGTCATGGACCCGGTCTTTCGATTTACAGCTGCCGGATAGTCCCCCGGGCTATCCGGCAGACCCAGTCATGGACCCGGTCTTTTGATTTACAGCCGCTGGATAGTCCGCCGGACTATCCGGCGGACCCAGTCACGGACCCGGTCTTTCGATTTACAGCCGCCGGATAGTCTGCCAGACTATCCGGCGGACCCGGTCACGGACCCGGTCTTTCGATTTACAGCTGCCTGATAGTCCGCCGGACTATCCGGCGGACCCGGTCACGGACCCGGTCTTTCGATTTACAGCCGCCGGATAGTCCGCCGGACTATCCGGTGGACCCGGTCACGGACCCGGTCTTTCGATTTACAGCCGCTGGATAGTCCGCCGGACTATCCGTCAGACCTGGTCATGGACCCGGTCTTTCGATCTACAGCCGCCGGATAGTCCGCAGGACTATGCGCTGGACTCGAGTTGACCAACTTTCAACAAAGTCCGCGGACTAGTCCGCGGTCTTTTTTTGAATCTGGCGGAACCTTCCAAATAACGCCTTTTTTGGTACTTGGAAGTTTCTTGCCGCGGACTTGGAAGTTTCTTGCCGGTGCTGCCGGGCGGGCGAGCAAGAATTGAACGTAATTTTTGTTTTTCTTTGATTATAGTGATTTCGCTGAGCGCTGAAGCGGCGCTGTCGAGCTGGCCGGTCGTCGCATCGAGGCTTGTTTCGAATTGTTTTTGTACCGTACCGACAAAAATACTCGTTCAAACGAGTGTGTAGGCACGCACTTCTAAAAAAGACCGGCGGATAGTCCGGCAGCTGTAAACGCGCCTTTTGACCGGCGGACTCCGTGTCCGAGTCTGGGGCCGTGACCGGGGCCGTGACCGGGTCCGGGTCCGGCGGCTGTAAATCTGCCTTAATGTGCCTCAAGACAGGAGGGCGTCATGGAGATGGGCCATTGATGGCCTCAATCCAACCACAACAACAATCTACAATGTTCTTTATCTCTTTGTCTCAGTACGATCCGTCGCCGAATCACCTCAGCCGACCAAGACGTTCTACAGGACGTTCAAGAGGATCAGCTACTCCGAACGGACATCGTTCGCCTGCACAAGCGTCGCTTCTACAAGCTAATGCCGAATGGCCTGTGGCATCGAGTGAAACGCAACCATTAGCAGTTTGAATTGTGCGCGTACAGTAAGTAGAGGGGTGCGGAGAGTGTCTGGTGTTGGAAAAGGCGGTTGTTTGAATTTCACAAGCGCTACAAGGCGAATACCGTAAGCGCTCGAATAGTAACCCCTCCCAATATCCAAAATCATTTTTGTATGTCTTTGAGGAGTAAACCATTTGCTACCAGCGCCTCTAATAGCACAAACGTGCTCAATTTCCAGCATTAAATACAGTGCAAGGTGAAGGTTCAAGGCGAAGACCCACTCTGCCTCAGCCCCTCCAATAGTTGCCCCACGTTTATCCGAGTGTTTGAACAATAGTACCCCGGGGTACTATTGGAGAATTTATACGGTAATTGTACGTTGACGTATCGTTGGCGAAAAAAATGACGCGGACGCAAGATCGCAGAGTTCGCTAGGCGACAAATAGGCGTTCAAACGAGAGCAGAATCACGACGGGGTATCCCTGAAGCAAGCATCAAAAAGCCAGGTAGCGCAAAAAGAAGCAGCAAATCGCAGAACTTTACGCGAAGGGGTTTGTACAACAGCGAAAGCGATTAGACTCTAAATCTATGTGAGTTCGGTGCAGAAAATTGCGGTTTAGACACTCGAGTAGACCGTTTTAGATAAAGAAGAAAACGTGACATTCAAAACCACAACTGTCAAGAATTTGACTATCCAAAAGCACAAAGCTAGCGACTTATCTCGGCGCGATCTGTACACTCTACAGTCTTTTACTTTTTTTTTTATCGTTCCATAATCAAATGGTCAAATTTCCGAATTTGACCCTACTCTAAAAGTTGTTGCCAGCAGCAGCGTTGTTCCCAGCAATGTGAGAAGCAGTGATGGAAAATGACTAAAAGTCGCCCCTGAGTTGCCTGGGGAATCTTCAATGACTTCTTCCTTCTTCTTTGGCGGTGGCTTCACGCAGTCGCGAGCCATGCAAGTGGACACCTCGATATTTTGCTCGGTGCACAATGCAATTTTTGGCTTGCTGGACTTGCATCTGGAAAGGCGTGCGTGCGTGCGTGCGTGCGTGCGTGCGTGCGTGCGTGCGTGCGTGCGTGCGTGCGTGCGTGCGTGCGTGCGTGCGTGCGTGCGTGCGTGCGCGCGTGCGCGCGTGCGTGCGTGCGCCAACGCCTTAAAGAGCCTACTGGAACTCGATGTTGTTTTTCAGGCTCTTGCAACAGGAATAGAAGAAGTTACAGCGGGTGAGGATCGTCTTCAGACTGGGGTCCGCTCTGACGTCTCTCTCGTATTCCTCTTCTGCCTGGAATGTTGTGACGATTCAGGAGGTGGGTGATGACCTGAGATCCGATGCAGTGAATCATCAAATACTATAGTGTCCCGAGGGCACTATACACCAGTGAGGGGGTACCCTCTCACATGTTGGCGCCCCACGCACGTGCATGTGATACTGGCCCGCCCAATCTCTGAGTGTCCACTATTGTGCGCTGTGTTGGTCCAAAAAAAATTTTCAAAATAAAATGAAAATGTGCCTTTGTGTGCCAAATACTTTTATTTATTTATTCATTTATTTGTTATTTATTTATTTATTCACAATCTGGGGTTTCGAACTCTGGGGCATACATTCTATACACTGTGGGATCCACTGCACAAAGAGGGCATGAAAGTCGACTTAAAGGCACTGACAGATTGACCTATACTGCAGCTTAATTGGAAACTGCTTTTGTCAATATTTTCCATTCTCCAGCACACTCGCCTGTTTTTGGCAATGCTCCGAGAAGTCATGTTCCGTCGAATTTTTTCGTTCCTCCGCGAGCACATCTTGAATTTGCAGCGCGCAAATCAGTATCAAGGCCAGCAGTAAGCGTCCGCAGTCCATGTCCACCATTTGATCCTGAAAATTGTCGTCGTGGCGGACCGGAATAGCCCTGGAAAAGGACTCGCTCGCTTTTTGGGGTCTTAAAAGAATGTCGCAAGACGCGTGTGACAGCGCTGCTGGGCCGGCTAAATCGATACCACGCCGTCCCGCCAAGGACAGAGTCTTTTGCGCTGCGTGGTGGAGGCGGCAATTCAATAAGCCCTTGGGGCAAGGCGGGAAGAAAGGAGGGAGTGGTGCTGCTGGGGGATGTCCGTGGCACACTTTTTTGATGAATGACAAGGGAGGGAGCGAAGGGAGGGAAGCAATCGGCTTTGGGCGAGGTGGCTGTGAAAGACGCGTCGACGAAATGATGAGTTTTTCGGAGACGCGCAAAGCCAGCGCAAAAGGAGGGAGGGGTAGAGGGATTCGGAAAAGGGGGGCGGCGTGTCGAAAACGGAAAGAAGAAAAGGAAGGTAGAATGATTTATCATAGAAAGATGCAGTGATATCGCCCTCGATACAGCACCTGGAGAGTTGAAATGAGTGGGGCTATAAAAGACGCACGCACGCACGCACGCACGCACGCACGCACGCACGCACGCACGCACGCACGCACGCACGCACGCCACCAGAGAGCAGCTCTCACTCTCATTATTTCACACCAACTGTCCGACTACTACAGCTGAGCGTATACGCATCTGCCATTAAGGCGCCTTTCAATCCACTCACGCACTCACTCACTCTGTCAATCCAATAACCCAACTCTACTACTCCCTTTACCCAGCATGCTTTTTAGTAGTCAGTCAGTGTGCCGCGCACGCACTCACGCACGCACACACACATACATGTATACGCAGGGTAAAGTAATCCATTGGCGCTATAGAGCCGTTCGTATAGGTGAGTGCACTTGAAAACCGGTCATTTATGAGAGGTAGTGGGCAGGTTGGAATTAGAGAGTGAAGCCTGGCGGAAGTCGGAGGGCATTAGCGCCTGCCCGGGGCGTATATAAACGCTTCGGTCGGTCATACGACCTATTTTTAGCTTGAGGGCGCCGCTCACAGCTTTCTCTGAAGTGGGGCGGGGGTGGCGTAAGAGAAGTTTGAAGGCGACAGCGCGCTATCGATTTTCGATCCTCCCAACAGGGGTAGTGGCGCGACTCATTACCAGCGCTGCGGTGCTGAGCGCGTCAATTATCGGCGAATGCATACGCAACGAAGGACTACATACAACGTAGAAGCTCTATGGCGGGCAACAAAAACAAAAGAATACCGTAAATCCTCCAATAGTGCCCCCCTCCAAAAGGACTCCTATCATTACGGAGACTTTGAAATAATTGTGGCTGGAACCTCTGTACTGAAAGCACTACCATAGGTACCTAAACTGGTATCCTTAGCTTACTACAGGCAAAAATTCTGAGGTCGAAAGAAAGTCCCATACAATTGTGGACCCCTTCCAATAGTGTCCCGGTAAAAAGAGGTTGAGAGTATAATGCCTGGGGGCTCTATTGGAGAAATTACGATAATCGCTCGCGTGCGTGCGTGCGTTCGGCTGTCCGTCCGTCCCATGCGAAAGCCGAATTCCAAATTCTATTGTTCGTTTGAGGGCGCGCCCGCCCGCCCTCACCCACCCACCAACGCTGACGCGCACGCACGCACGCACGCTCGAGTTCGACCTATAACGCGCAGGCACGCACACACGTACCGCGCACGCACGCACGCACGCACTCGGCGCTCGCAGTCCTCATTTCTGTGGCGCTGTCTGTGTCTGTGCCAACGAAAAGGAGGATGTTGCTTCGACGTCTCGCCTCAGCGTGCGTGTTTGTGTTTTCCTAATTTGTATAATACCGCTAAATAATCTTGCAAATATTTTAGGTACTCGAGCTTTCTGCTGAGATATCCCGTGGTGGTGCTGCTGATTTCCGGAGCGATAACGATAGGTCTGTCGACGTTTGGCTACCTCTATGCCGACACGCCAAATTGGGACCCGAAATTGGTGCGGCTTTGGCTTCTTTTAATCCAAATTTCTTGAATTAGTCAAAATGTTGCAACATGTAGTAGTACTAAAGTAAGCTATTTCAAATAGTGCTTTTTATCATCCGGTAGGCATACGGCCCCGTCCCAGAAGCACATGGATAATTCTTAACGTCTCCTCACAAGGGGAAGGGCAGGAGCCTTTAAGAAGACTTTATCATTTCGACCTCAAAATTTTGTTTTCAATGGCAGTGACAACAATCCTTCAATTCAGGGCTTCGAAACGCGCGGCACCGAGCTCTCGAGTCGAATTCTGACGTGGCGCCGGGTGCGGCCCGAAATCGCGCCGAGACCCGGCACGGATTTGAAATTCAGTCGGGTCGGAAGGTCGACGACAACAGCTGACGACGACCTGTTGACCGTGGAGAGCGTGGTCGACGCCTCTCCCGATTGGCTCAAGGAGCTGATTGGCGGACTGGCCAGCAGCCCCTGCGAACAGCTCGAGAAAAAGACGCAAAAGAGTGGGCGAGCGTTTTTGGGATTTTGCGCTTTTGGAAATTTGCAAGTACAGTATACCTTCAAATATTGCCCGAGGCACTAAAATTTTAATTTCTCCGCACCCAAGAGTACATACTTTTAATTAAACAAGCGCCCGCTGTTGAAACGAAGCTTCAGTTGCTTCAAGCTTTGGGAAATGAATTTCTCTGCAGTAAATTTTGCAGAAAATTGTCAGGTTTGTAGCGTTATTTGTCATTTTTTTAGTTTTTTTAGATCATTTTTTAGTTCAAATGCCGAGCAAAGTAAAATCATAATCGAGTAAGCACCACGGGCTCTATTGGTTGGAAGGGGCACTGTTGGCGTATTTACGGTATTTCAGCAAATTGCACCGTTGCAATCGTTGCAAATATACACCGCATTTAGTGGAATACATGTCGCAAGTCATCCTTGAGTTCTCATCCCTGGAGAAAGTCCTATCTTTGGAATCCGCCAGAAAAATGTGCCTATTCCAAACCGAGGCAAAGCGGATTCTGAAGCCTTTCGATGGTCTGACCCCATACTTGCACTCTTGGAGTCTGCCTAATTACGCAACCTGCTTGCCCGCGACCGGGCCGCTAAACTGCAGTCTAATTTCGCAAGCAGACGTGGTCGTTTTGCGCGAAACGGTTGATCGCTGTAGCGCATACACCGAGAAGATTATCCAGTGTGACTACTACAACAATGAGAGCGTCTGTACAAGGGGAGTGAAAATGCACCGAATTTTTGCGTGATTTTAACTGTTTTTGCTCACGACATGCATAGTGATAAACACGTTTAAATATATCACCCAGCAAAATATCATGAGTGCAACTCGCTCCCCCAAAAGCATTCCCGAAAGCTGCTCTAATCAGTTGACCAAAGACTTTATTACAAAAGTCCTCTCTGTGCAAAGTGCAGATACTGGCACAGATAAACCAGTTTATCTCAACACTTTCCTGCCGATCTTCTCGTATGGTGCTTACGCAGCGAACAGACATCTCATACCCAAAGGGCGAACTGTGACCTTACAAATGTTTTCCGATGTCGCTGACCAATTAAGAGAAACTTCCGAAAAATTGGGCCTGCGATTTCGGGAGAGTGTTTGACGTTTGTCTCCTAACCAGCTGCTGTATTTTAAAACATTTTAAACCTATTAAATTTAAAGAAACATCTGGCTACAATTCAGTCAATACTCTCTCTAGTGGCATGCACTTTGGTACGAAACTACCCCTATTTCCGACCATGATCTATTGGGACATGAATTTCGGGTTCCTGGCCACTATGATTGTCGGGTTGCTTATTCTCATCTATTCAAGAAGCTTTTTCTATTCTATAATGGTTGTCGTTTGCATCTTTTCCTCAGTTGGTTGCGCATTCTTCATTTACACCTGGGTCTTTGGCATTCGGTTCTTCCCCTTTATGAATCTGCTGGTTTTCGTCCTGCTGGTGGGTATCGGCGCCGACGACACATTCGTACTGCAGCACATCTACTGGAAAAGCATTGCGAAGTACCGAAAGTCCAAGAAAAATCAAAGGAACTGCGGAAAATCCGAAAACAGTGCGCAGAATGGCGCGAATTTGAATTTGAAAGAGAATGATGAGGAATTGAAAGATGGACTGCAGCGAGTGTTTGCAAAGGCCATGAGTCATGCGGCCCTATCCATGTTTGTCACGAGTGCCACAACTGCAGCTGCGTTCTATGCTAACGTCATTAGCAACGTGAGTTTGTGCGTGCGTGCGTGCGAGCGAGCGTGCGTGCGTGCGTGCGTGCGTGCGTGCGTGCGTGCGTGCGTGCGTGCGTGCGTGCGTGCGTGCGTGCGTGCACTGAGGCGTCTAAATTTTAATTTCAGGTGATAGTCATTCGCTGCTTCGGAATCTTCGCCGGCACAACCATGCTGGTTAATTATTTTCTGGTGGTCACATTATTAGCCGCATCTCTGGTAATTATTACCAAGTACATCAATCCCATCTGGCGCAAGATGTGCTGCTGCGTTTTCAAATGCTTGTTCAAATCGAAGATTAGAGAAGAAGCAAAAAGCTCCAAAATGAGCTTTTCATCGATTCTAACCGATAAGGTACTGACAACGATTGTACTGAGACTGAGGTACTTCTGGCTGGCACTGTTTACCTGCAGTACTGCCGCCTCCATTTACCTGTGCTTTTGGCAACCGGGCCTGCAGCTGCCAGACAAAAACCCACTGCAGGTGTTCAAGCCCAATCATCCGTCAGAGTGGTCCGTTTGTTTTTGCTTTGTTTTATTTGTTCCTTATCTGTTTCTATTTGTTTTCGGCGCAACTGTATTTAGCGGGTCCCTATACTTTTCGCGGGTCCATTGACCCCACGCGGGTCCTTTCACCTCAGGCGGGTCCGTTGGGTTTAATAGTTCTCCCATTATCCCTCTCATCCCTCTTAGTTCTAGGCTTTGCTTAGGCTTAGGCTTATGCATCGCTCAGGCTTAGGCTTATCTATTGCTTGGGCTTAGGCTTTTGTATTGCTTAGGTTTAGGCCTTGCTTAGGCTTAGGCTTGCGCTTATGCATTGGTAAGAAGGGTGTAGTAGCAGACTAAGCAAGATTAGGCAGGACCTAAGCCAAAGCAAGGCCTGAACCTAAGCTATTCAGAAGCCTAAGCGATGCATAAGCCTAAGCCTAAGCAAAGCCTAGAACTAAGAGGGATAAAAGGGATAAGGAATAAAGGAAACTGAAACTAAAAAAACCCAATGGACCCGCCTGAGGTGAAAGGACCCGCGTGGGGTCAAGGGACCCGCCAAAAATATAGGGACCCGCGAAATACATTAGCGCCTTGTTTTCTTCTCAGAATCTGTAACGGTCGAAACCCATTTAGAGACCAAGACTTTTTAAAAAGATTTTGAGACGAAACCCATTTTGAGTTTGCACTCTTCTTCTCTAGCAGTAGTAACACACTTTCGTTTACCATACTTAACATACAATGTATCTATCACTCGCCTGCGATTCATATGCAACTGAGATTGACGTGTGCACCGTATATAGGTACGACAGCCACGCTGAAGACCACTTTGCCTTTCTGAAAGCAAGCAAGGGCTTCATTCTGGAAGCGACTGTCCTCTTTGGGTTCCAGAAGACTTCTGATGCTAGCGGATTCGACCCTACGAAGAATGGTGTCTTGAAATTAGACCAAAGATTCACAATGGATTCTGTAGCAACTCTGCACGGTCTGAACAGAGTCTGTCGGAATCTCACCAGCCCCTCTGGTGGTCTGGCCCTGCCTTCGAGACGCCCGCACGTCTGCTGGACGGAGAAATTCCTGCGCTGGAGTTTTGAATTTCCCTGCTACCGTAACCTGGCGCGACGGCCCTGCTGCAACGTGACGCATTTGAACTTCAACAGCTCAGACCTGGAGGTGTGCATGCGCTGGGCCTCGCACAAGATCCAGCACCGTAGGAGCGCTGACCGCCACTTCGACAGTCCCATCTTCGGAGGACGGCAGCTCGTGGGCTATTACGTGACGGTGAAGACGCGGCACAGGTACACTGGTGCCTATGAGAGGCTGAGACCGTTCTTTGAGACCTCGGAGAGAATCGTTCGAGAGAATTTGGATGCGGAGGAAAATGAGGCTGTAAAGAGCGGCTGGTTCCTGTCCAGGTATTGACTTTCCGGAAATCCTCCAACCCTCTCCAATATACCGTAAACCCTATAATTAACCCCAAGGGGCTAATTGTTTTGTTCGAGCCATAGTGTATAATTATAGGGGGACACTAATTATAGGGGGTAAACTGGAATGGTCGATGTGTGGGGAGCTTTGTTGGCGCAAAGGCGCGTGGAGGCGATTTTTAAGGGAAAAGACGCTGCTCACATGCGCCGGTACACTCTCACACAGTCTCACACGCACATAGGTACATGTACACGCATGCAAAAATGACATTTTAGAGCTGTGTTGGTGCTGCCCCTACCCCTGCTCCGCAGGACCCCCATTACCCATTCAAACGGGGACATATTGTCTCGTCACATTTTTTTTTCACATTCTACAATCGCAAAGGTCAAAAACGTCACAATCCCAAGCGCCCGTGTTTCAGGTTCAGCCTAACGGCGGTGTGGTACGACCTGATGGACAGCTTGCTGCACGGCACCCCATTAGCGGTCGGCTTTTCGATGCTCGTGGCTTTGTTAGCCACGGTGCTGTCGACGCAAGCCCTCGTCCTCAGCTTACTGTCCCTCCTGACCATCTGTGGCGTCGTCCTGACTACGGTAGCGGGGTTGGTGTTGATGGATTGGCGGACTAACGTGGTCGAGACTACGGTACTCATCCTGACAGTGGGACTGTCTTTTGACTTTACACTCCACTACGCGGTGGCGTACAAGCTGTCGAAGAAGAAGAAAGGCAGGCAAGAAAAGGTGGGAGGGAAGTTTGCGTGCGTGCGTGCGTGCCAGGGCGTGCGTGCGTGCGTGCGTGCGTGCGTGCGTGCGTGCGTGCGTGCGTGCGTGCGTGCGTGCGTGCGTGCGTGCGTGCGTGCGTGCGTGCGTGCGTGCGTGCGTGCGTGCGTGCGTGCGTGCGTGCGTGCGTGCGTGCGCTCTAAGCTTGTGTTTCAAGACAAACACAAAAGAATCACAGCCATACTGAAATGTTTTCAGGTCAGGAACACTGTGAACAGCATCGGCATACCGATTCTGCTCTCGGCTCTGACGACACTGTCGGCCGGCCTGGCGATGCTTCCGTCCTTCACGAATGCCTTCTTCCAGATTGGCATCTTCATGGTGCTGGTGACCATCTGCAGCTATCTCTACTCGACTCTCTTCTTCCTGTCCCTACTCGCGGTGCTGGGCCCACTGCCCTACACGGGACAACGCTGCCAAGATTGGCTTGGAAGGAGGAATGTGAATGTGGAAGGGAAAAGAGAAAGCCCGACGGCTAATGAGACCCGTTTGTAAATTGTGATCTGCTGATCAAAAGTGACGATGTACAGAGTGAAAAGTGCTCATTCTACCTCGAAGAGAGAGTCCGCCCGCCAACACATGATCGTTGCGCGTTTTTGTAGTGCGTTGACTGGGCAATCTAGTGCAGGAAGAGACACGGACGGATCTTGCCGCTTTTCACATACTCGAATCGCGTTCGCACACGGTTTTGAAAGAACGCCATGTAACGCATGTATGTGCGCATATGCGCAAAAATTCAATAGTCTGCGGATAGTTGCAAAATGTTCACGGCTATGTTGCATGCATGTATTTTTAACAACGTAGAAAGGAATATTTCCGAATTTGATCCGAACTTTTGTGCGGAGTTTTTTGTTTTGCACTTTTAGAGGGCAAGGCGACGGTACCTATACGGTATACGGAGATTCAAATTTGTATTCGCAGTTTTGTTTATTTTGCAGTGTCAGAAATTATTGCGGTAATTAGCGTTGGTATTAATTCATTAGCTATGTTCTGCAAACTGCGGTATTTCGCGGCCGCCAATTTGCCTGCCACAACCACAAATGTCGTCCAACAATTTATTTGCAGAAAATATTCGCAAAGCTGCATTAATGGAAGGTTTGAAGGAAAAGTGGCAATTGTCACTGCATCAACGAAGGGGTGTGTATGCTGTGGGCTGCTGACCATTATTTAATTTTGCTATGGTACCCATTTACTCCACTTCATGTTGTTCATCATTGTTGATTTATTAAAGTTCCATTAAAAAAATCCCATAAAATGTAATTATTCAAAAAAGAACTATAATTAATTTGCAGCATTGGCAAGGCGATTGCGCGGCGATTGGGCGAAGAGGGCGCAAAGGTGGTAGTGAGCAGCAGAAAATCGGAAAATGTAAATTCAGTTTTGGAGGAATTTCAAAATTTAAATATTCGCGCCGCTGGCGTGCCCTGTAACGTGTCCAAGGCGCAAGACAGACAAAATCTTGTCGACGAAGTGAGTTTTGTAATTGTTGCAATTATTATTCATTTATGCATGCTAAATTATTTACGGTATTTATTTCTAGTGCTGTGTCTCTTGGTGTGTGTGTGTGTGTGTGGGTGCGTGCGTGCGTGCGTGCGTGTGTGTGCGTGTGCGTGTTGTACGGTTGTATAAAATATTTGTTTTCGCATCCTCAATGCGCCACCCACATTCTCTCGCTCTCTCTCTCATATGTCTGACAGGGATGGACATTTGCACACTGTAAATAATTGGTTTGCACTTTTCAGACTCTGAACCAGTTTGGCAAAATTGATATTCTAGTGAACAACGCTGGAATCAATCCTGCGTATGGGGATATTCTGGACGTGTCCGAGTCGATTTGGGACAAGGTATATACTGTTGTGTTCTTATAAGCAAAGTACTGGGTAAAAAATCAATTTTATGTAGCAATCTTTGTGATTTTTTACGGCCTTGTGCTGTGTGGTGGTGTCAAAATAAAGTTTTAAAGCAATCAATCCGACTTTTGGTATCGGGTACCTACCCCCCCCCCCCCCGGGCTATATTTTATGATCATCACCTCAGTCCAATTTTCCTACTAAAAATGGCAATGCAAAAATACCGTTCTAGGTGAATTTTCGATGCATCCTTTAGTACTCCTTCATGCCCTCCCACTCCTGTCTTAATATTTTAACCTAAATGGATATTAGCTAGGCTGTGTTTACAAAATTGGGTAATAACGTTTTTTTTATTTGTGCATGTGCAATTTGTCAGTTTTTTAGATGTTCGAAACCAATGTCAAAGCTGGATTCTTGTTGACAAAAATGGTGGTTCCGGAGTTGGAGAAACAGGGGTTGAGTGTCTAGTTTTTGTTGGTCACTTTTAGCTTTTCTATGGTGTGTCAATTTAATCATAAGTGTGAACAAATTTGTTGAATGCTGGCTTTTGGCTTGCACACGTTATCATGCGGTACGATTAAGTGAAATGCTGTAAATTTTGTGGTTTTTGTTCACACTGACCGATTTTTGATAACACTAGACTGTAAATTTCCCCTCACATTTGGTTTTGGTACAATACGCAAAAAATTTAGTGGCGGCAGTGTCGTTTTCATTGGTTCTGCTGTCGGCTATATTCTGGGAGATGTGCGTTGCTCTATATTTTTTAGTTTTCCTGTTGTTTTTTGTTGTGTCGGAAACGTACAGTCTGCAATATCTTGCTTGCTACACAGCCACCCAGCTACACTACACAACTATCCTACTATACGTATGTACTGTGCACATGCACTATGTATATTTTACCTTACCTACCGTAAATCCCCTAACAGTGCCCCCGGGGCACTATGCTTTCAACCTTGCCTTACCCGGGGCCTTGTCTATTGAGGAGGCTTCTATTGGAGGATTTACGGTATTTACCTACATACATTTACCCTCTTGGTAGTAGAGGAAGTAACGTGTTTTATATGACTTTTTTTATAAAATTTTCAATTGAGAGCATCGCGGCGTATGGGGTGACGAAGACGGCGATTTTGGGATTGGTGAAGGCGCTCTCTCTCTCATTGGCGCCCAAAAACATCCGAGTGAACGGTGTCGCGCCAGGGGTCATCGCTACCGACTTTGCCAAACCGGTTCGTGCGTGCGTCTGTGTGCGTGCACGCTTGTTCGTTACCGACTACAAGCGTCAAACGTCGACAACGGTTCCTAGAGTTTTTCTGCGCACTGTATGTGTATGCGATCTGCAGTGTCTATGTCTCTCGCGTGAAACATTTATTAGCGAAATAGTTTGGGAGCGGGTAGCTCAGTGATAGGGCGTCCTGCTCCACGCACTCGTGGCCGGGGGTTCGACTCCCTTCCACCGCGGTCACTGAGTTGCTAATCCCCTTGGGCAGAAGGATGAACGCTCTCATTGAAGCTTCCCGGGTGTAGGGCGGCTCCGGGCTTCTGTCCGAAATCCGTGCCAGGTGGGTGGCTATCCTCCCCCGCGTGAGGAGAAGAGCGCCGCCACTCGCTTTACAGGGATATTCGCGCTTGGCCCTCAAAAAAAAATGAAATCAATCAATGTTTTCATTGATGCAAGCACCGACACAGTACAGGGACCGTAAACCAACGCACGGGGTACGAAGGGGCGATGCATCATAATGAACCCTTCCCAGACATACATGTAACCGGGTTTTTGCAGTGGGGGGGGAGGGAGGGTCGGAGACCATTCTGGGGGGCGAGGGGGCAAGCGGATTTGAAGAGGGAGGGGGTGTCAGAGGGTAAAAAAGTGTACCGAAATCATAGGTGGGCACGGTCCCAAGAACAGCCCGTGCAGTACTGATGGCAGTGGCGGCGCTACATAGGGGCAGGGAGGGGCGGACTGCCCCCCCTAACTTCTGGACTGCCCCCTGCAACTTTTTGCTCTCCATCATGTACGAGAGCTTGTGTTGTGTGTGTATAAGTGCATAACAAATTGCAAATAAAAAAACTTTGCTTGTGTGACAGGCGAGTCCTTCACTGCCAGTCAAGATATTGGGGCAGAGTCCTAAAAACATGGCTGAAGGAGAGCGCAGCCCACTCAATAGCGCGCTTCACCCATTCTGGCGGCGTGTAGATAGGCGTTCTCTCTGATCATCGCACGCACTGCCCTCCCCCAAAAGCGCAGACATGCAAAGCTCGATGGGTGTTAGGAATTTGCTGAGATTTTTTGCAACAGGGTACCTACCACCTACCTCCTGTTTAAATTTGAGCTCAATGGGCGGAGACGAGGGCCGAAGGGGCGTATGTAAGTTCTGCTGAATTTTACGCCAAAAAAATGAAGAAAACGACGTTCAACAGCCAATTTTCGCCTGCGGCGCAAGGTGTAGGGACAAAACTTTAAAACAGCGCTGATTTTTAACAAAAAAGATGGGCATTTGCGGTGCACGTTTTGACGCGTCTGCCACAATTGATCTGGGATCAATTGCAAAAATTTGGGAATCATGGGAATGATCTGGGATCTACTCTGTGAGGTTCCCAAGGACTAGGGTAAAAAATTTACCCTAGTAAAAAATTAAAAAAAACCCTAGTAGGGCGCAGCAGAGTAAAAAATTTGCCTGCGGCGCTGGGTTTTCTGAGAAGGCGATGTAGGTACATAGTCTTGCCCTCCCCGAAAATGGGTTCCTGGAACCACTCTGGTTATGCTGGCCTGTAGAGCTCCAACTTTTCAAACTGCCCCCTGTAACTTTTGGACTGTCCCCCCTAACTTTGAATCCTGGCGCCGCCACTGACTGATGGTGCTGCGAAATCCCCCTACACACCATCTTCCACAATTTTACCTTTTTCCACCAACACCTTGACATAATGCACTGCATATTTTCATTGCAAATTTCATTGTCTGTTGATGTTGACGCAGGCCAACGTGTCGAAATTTTGCCAATGGACCCCTTACATGTCTCAAAAGGCCCTAAACACAGCCTGTGTTACACAGGCACATTTTCTTGAATATTTGTCCTTGCGCAGGCCTCATTAATGCAGAGTCAGGTCATAAAACACAATGCCGCAGGCTAATTTTTACAAAATTTTGGTTAAATTGCTCAATACCGACCCCAAGACGACTAAAGCTAGCCAGAAAACAATGCGCTGCGGTCAATTTTGTAGTTTAGCACATACAGGCCCCTTGCAGAGGCTTCAAAATGCATTGGTTGTAGCCTGTAGGTACACAATATACAGCGCCGCAGGCAAATTTTTTTACAACATTTGACAGTAAACGCTCCCTACATACTTCATTAATACTGTGTACAGTGAGAGAAGACAGTTGAGAGAGCATGCCAGAGCCGCTGGCAACATCTTTGAAAAATGAGTACCAGAGAGGTAAAGTTTCGCATTCAATCGATTGACTTTGAAAAAGTTTGGGGGGCAGTCGGAAAATTTGGAAGGGCAATTGCCCCCTCCCTAGCGCTGCCACTGACGACAACACTTTGGAGGACAACCTCTAAAATTCCACCAGCAGCAGTTCAGTCTCTGCACTCAAATCGAGCTGCGAAATCTGTCAGTCCCATACCAAAAGTGAGCTGTGAAATCCCACACCACACTTTGGTTCTAAGCAGCGAAATTCACCCCTCAACGCGACTTGGTGCTTCGCACTGCGAAATCCTCCACCCAGACGCGACCCACAGCGCTTCGCGCGGCGAAATCCCTCACCAACTAAACCCACAGCGCTTTGCGCTGCGAAATCCCTCCCTCAACCCCATGCGATATGCGAAATCCCTCCCTCAACCCCATGCGATATGCGAAATCCCTCCCAATTTTAGCCCGTGCATGCACGGTCCAGCACGGGCTGTGCCCACCTATGACCGAAATAATGTCTAAATAGGCACTTTTTGGTCAATAATCGGTTAAAATAGGCTATAAATAGCGTTATTTAACTGTTTTAGCGTCAAAAAACACTGAAAAAGACGGAAAATACACTACTTTTTACAGTTGTAGACAAGTTGGAAAACACAACTTTTGAAAAATTGTGGGGGTGGGAGGGTTGGGGGGGGGGCTGTGGAGGGGTAACTTTTGACCTGGGGGTGGGCAACCCCCTCCAACCCCCACCACAGTTACATGTATGTTCCCAGATGTCTGACATTCCCTGAGCCTCCACGGTGTGTTGGGATTCCGCCAAATAGAATAGTTTTTTAGGTATGCATGCGTGTAATTTTTTATTATTTTAATTGTGCTTAACAAAGTTTCAGCTGCTCGAGCAGCAAACGAGTAAGCCGAAAATGCTGGGACTGAAAATCCCCCTGGGGCGATATGGAACCCCCGAAGATTGCTCTGGCATCGCTGCCTTTCTCTGTTCGGAAGACGCGTTGTATCTCAGCGGCGAAATTATCACCCCCACTGGAGGGGTTCCCATTAGGCTGTGATGACAGTAAATTCAATTAAGTGAATTAACTCAGTTTTGCAAGGAATTGTGCGTGCGCCCGCCCACGCGTGTCCATGAGAGAATAGATTGCGAGAGTGACATTTTGGTGCGCTTTTGATGGTCGAGCGTGGCCTGTTATTTTGGGTATTGTGCTGTCAAAATAGAGTGTCAGAAATGGTCAACAACGTTTCAAGGGCACAGTCGCCACTGTTGCCGCGTCGACACTTGTTTCGTTGTGCGTGGGCTGCTTCTATGATCGCGGGGCCTCTCTCTGGTCACACATTATTGACTTCTGCTAGTGAGAGATGAGAGCCAGTCAGCCCGATCCTGGGGGGGGGGGGCTGGCTCTCCTAGCGTGCCGGAATTGTCACTGCCGCCGGGTTGGTTTCGATAGAGGCGTCAACGCTCGATAGACGGGTGGGTGCCTTTTCTCTTTGTGTGGGTTTGCAGACGCACGCACGCACGCACAGAAAAGGCGCCTGATGAACCCCAAAAACATGTTCGCGCGTATTGGTCCTTTGAAAACAAACGGTCAAAAATGTTTCAGTGTGGTTACTTAGAAGGGAGTGGTGGTCATGCAGACAGTCGGCCGACGCTTCCTGCTTCCAACAAAAAACTGAACGAAAATGAAAACGGGGAATGTTGCAATAGCTCCACAGCAAAAGCAACAGGTATACGGTAGGTGCTGTGAGCGTGTGCGTCCGTGTACGTGCGCGCGCGTGCCTATGCTCACAATACGAAAGTGTCTACAACGTTGTTCAGCGTTTCTCTTCAACTTTGCGTCGTCATTCGCGGCATTGGACTATGGAGTGCTTATTTAGCCGCTGGAGGCATTCAATCGGTTTAGCCTTGTCGTGAACAGCGCAGCAATGAGTCTATCCTTTGGTGCTAAACGTCAGCGAGACCGTGTGGGACAAGGTCGGCTCTTTGCACTTGGGTAGCACCGTAAATCCTTTAATAGTGCCCCTGCCCCACTACCGTCTCCCCCTACCCTTAACGGGAGGCAGTATTGAAGGGAAGGACACTGTAATTTCGACCTCAAAATTGTGAAACGCAAGGGAAATTTCGCTGTGAAAACTGCCGATTTTGTAGTATTGCATTTGTACTCGTGTTGTTTTAAACATTTAAAGTGTTTGCCCGCAGTCGCTCCGTATTGTTTTACCTTTTCCCTGCTTGTACCTAGGTAGTGGGACCGAAACATTTTTCAATGCCAATTGTTCTCTAAGACACAAGCAATACTTTCGTAGTATAGGTACATTGGTGTCGTACGTTGCTTTTGGTACTGGGGGAGGGGGGGGGGGTCATTTTGGAAGAGAGGGTGTGCGGGAGCTATGGTTGGGGAACAATCGGCACTTGGAAAGGAGTTCAACGCTAAAAACCGGGTAGCAAGCGACATTAGTCATAGGAGGCTTCCTTTCTTTCTATGGAAAGTCTATGCATACCTGTAACTGGGGGGGGGGGGGCTCGGGGCCCATTATTTTTCCATCCCCCCTTACCCCCAGAATTTCCCCAAAGGATTTTCGCCATGTCTAAAACGATCAAAGTGAGTAAATGTTGGTTTTTTTAGTGCGTTTTAGTCAGTGGCGTAGCCAGGATTTGGTCTCGGGAGGGGGTACAGATTTCCAACTTTTTAACAGGGTCCCTCCTGTTGCGCCGCAGGCGAAAATTTCGAGATTTTGGGCTACTTTCGAGCATTTTGAACCTATTTTGGGCTACTTTTGAGAAATTTTAACCTATTTTGGGCCACTTTTGAGGAATTTTAACCTCACAAGCGAGCTAAAATGCTTTCTCTCTCTCTTCTTTCGCCCAGGCATTTTTGCAACAGGGTGGACCCTGTTGCATTTTTTGGGCTTTCACACCATCTCGGGGAGGGGTATACCCCCCCCCCCCGTACCCCCTCCCTTGGCTACGCCACTGGTTTTAGTGTTTTATGACCATAAAACAGATAAATAACACTATTTAGAGCCTCTTTATACCCATTTTGACCAAAAAGTACCAGTATAAGTCAAAAAATGGTCGGCTACCCCCCACTTTTTGCTCCCGGGACCCCCCTTCCAGAATTCGGCCGTTTACCCCCCCCCCACTCTGCCAGACCCGTTTACAGGTTTGTATGAGTCGATGACAATGGCAGCGAAGATGCCTTCTTCTCCGCCAATGTTCAGGACATCGCTGCGTATGCGATCTCAAAAAAGCGGTTGGGGCTTTCACCCAGTCCCCGAAGGGAGGCACCTGGCCCAGCTGGTTGAGCGTTTTTTTTTTTGGAGGTTTGAGACCGAAGTCTCAGGCGAGAGGGGGACCCATAGGTCCTTGGTTACCTCTGCCTACAAGACCGATTGTCTCAATGAGAACAGCGATCAGGGGGCAAAGTTTTTGGCAAAATCAGGGGGCACAGTTTTTGGCCGATCAGGGGGCACAGTTTTTGGCTGCACAGTTTTTGGCATTGAGCGATATCAGATGGAGAGCGATGGTTGCGCTCGCGAAGGCGGTCAATCGCCCTCTCTGTTTTTTCTCTCCAAAATGTGTTCGTGACAACTACATTGAGTGGGGAGTGATTTCCACGAAGGTCAGCAAAGCGGTACGTGCACGCTTTTTCTACAATTTGCAACCGCGCCTCCTGGGAGCAGGATCTTTGTATTATTGATGTTTGCCAATGCTCCGATGCAGGATTGTTTCAACCCCTTCCCTGCTTGTACCTAAGTAGTCGCACCGAAACATTTTTCCATTGCCACGTCTTCTCTACAGCGCAAGCGATACTTTCGTAGTAGGATACATTGGTGTCGCACATTGGCATTCAGGTTTTTGGTCCTTGGGGGCAACGCAGCCTGCAACCTTAGCTTGCCTTGCATCCTCCTCCACCCCCCCCCCCCCCTGAATTTCGCTGTCGCATACGTCGATTGAACGGTTCGTTTTTGGTGTACCCTACGTTCAAATGTAGCTGTTTGTTCATTGTTGTTTGTCGAACGACCCAGGCTCTGCACATTGCTTAACTGCTTCCCTGCTTGTACTAAGTAGTCTCGCCGCAACATTTCTTGTTGTCAGTTGCTCTCTTGGGGAATTCCCCCTGCCGTGATCGAACATCTAAGGGGGGAGGCATACCTGTAACTGGGGGGGGGTGTGCTTTGGGTGCCCCACTAGTTTTCCAACACCCACCCCCTCCCCCCCGACCCCCCATAGTTTTCCCAAAGGATTTTCGTCATGTCTCAAACGATGAAAGTGAGTAACTGTTGGTGTTTTTCGGTGCTTTGCAGTGTTATATGACCATAAAACAGCTAAATGACACTCTTTAGACCCTATTTATACCCATTTTTGACCAAGAAGTATAAGTATAAACAAGAGGGGGCTGGGCAGTAAAGCTACTTGTACCTACAGCCCGGTCTGTATCTGTACGGTGCATCATGCAGGGTGCGGGGTCAGGGCGCACCAAGATGCCTTCTCCACCGATGTCCCAGGCATACATGTAACCGGGTTTTTGAAGTGGGGGGGGGTCTGAGAGACTTCTGGGGCGGCGTGGGGGGGGGGGTACTCAGATTTGAAGAGAGAGGGGGTCCCAGAAGGGAAGAAATGTACCAAAATGGGCACTTTTCAGTCAAAAATGGGTCAAAATGCGTTAAAATAGGGTATAAATAGCGTTATTTAGCTGTTTTAAGGCCAAAATACACTGAAAAAGGCGAAAAGTACACTACTTTGTACAATTGTAGACAAGTTGGAAAACTTCAGGAAAATTCTGGGGGGGGGCTGGGTAGGGGTAAAATTTCGGCTGGGGGCCCCTACCCCCCCCCCCCAGTTACATGTATGGTCCCAGGGCATCGCTGCGTATGCGATTGCAAAGGCGGCGACGGTTGCCTCTCGCGAACCGCTCAATCGCTCTGTCGCTCCCCGAAATATTGCCAATTGCAACAATTGGCAGGGCCAATTGTTGCAATAGGAGGGGGAGGGGGTGTTTGTGCGGACGGCAGGGGGGGGGACTAATTGTTCTCTTGATCAATTTCGCCTCTTTGAAACAGACGTCAAGGCGTTCTTTATTCACCAAACTCGTTTCGCCCCACATGGAGAAACAGTGGTAAGTGTGCTCTTTGTTTTTTGTTTCTATTTTTCGGTTGTGTTTGTTAAATGTTTCTGTTTTTTTTTGTCTTCTGAGTAGTTGCACAATTGTGTTCATGGCGTTCGTCATTGGAGCGTTGTGTTTTTCCAGGCACCCTACGCTTGCGCTTGCTTTCCTTCTTTTATCTCGACCGACAGGTGTGGCGAGGCACTGTTTGCCTTCTTCTCTGCTAGTACCTATACGGCCACACTGAAACATTTCTCGTTGATCTCTACAGTGTAGGCTAAACGGGCAAGGTACATTGGTACCATACATTCGGCTCGGGGGTTTTGGCCCTGTAGTGAGGGGTGGACCGTTTGGAAGAGAGGGGCTGGGGGCTACTGTAGGGGAGCAATGGGCACTTGGAAAGTAAGCACGCTAAAAGCCAAGGAATGGGGTTCCTCCTTCTCCACCAATGTTCAGGACATCGCTGCGTTTGCGACGATATCAGACGGACAGCGGTGGTCGCGCGATGCGCGAATGCGCTCAACTTTTGTTTTCACAAAAAAAGGCGCTCAACCGCTCTCCTTTTCGCTCCTCAGTCTATTTGCGGCAACTGTATTGCGCCCAGGAGTGATTATGACGAAAATCAGCAAAGCGGTACGTGCACGCACGCACGCACGCACGCACGCACGCACGCACGCACGCACGCACGCACGCACGCACACACGCACGCACGCACGGACACACGCACGCACTGGCACACAGAGAAGGTGTTCGAAACCAGCAAAACATGGTCGCACGTATTTCGTCCTTGGTTGGGGGGGGGGGGGTGCTTGCGGCTGACCGCATGGGATTTTATGTACACACACAACGCCCACGCTAGCGCACAGTCTCTCAGACCGTAGGCCCTCTAAAGAACTCCACCACCACAACCTTCCACGTCGCCTGCCATCGTCGTTGCAACGGTTTGTTTTTGCTGTGCCATAATTCCTTCGTTTTATTATTGTGTCTAACTCCAAAGTCGGGAGCATTGCTTTGTTTCTTCCCTTCTTGTCCTTAGGTAGTCAGACTGAAACATTTGTTCCTCTGCGTGTGGGCGGGTTCAATGGGGCCTCTCTCTGTTGACAGTCGACTTCGGCTAATGAGAGATGAGACCCAGTCAGGCCCCGATTAAGATGAAACGAACCAGTGGGACGTGCACGCTGGCGCGCGCGCGCGCGCACGCACGAGCTGCTGGGACTGAAGAACCTTCAGCAGAGGCGGGCAGGCGTGCGTGCGTGCGTGCGTGCGTTTCCCAATACGTGTCTACTAAACTTTGTTCAGCTTCTCTTCTATAGTTCTATAGTTTGCGTCGTCGGCACCATTAGCGCAATGGACTAAGGCTGGTTCATTTTTGGGCGCTGAGAGCATGCAACCGATTATTGACCTTGGCGTGAACTGCGCAGCAATGAGTCTATCTGTTGCTTCTAAACGGCAGTGAGGACCCTGTGGGACAAGGTCAGCTCTTTGGATTTGGGTAGCACCATAACTCCTCTAATAGTGCTCTCTCCCCCCTCTCCCCCCGTCTGGATCCGCTAGTGTGTGTATACGCGATTGGTATGTACACCTATTGCTCTCTATTGTTGCTCGTATGGAATCACATAGCATGCCTGCTATGGGGCATTATTGTGGGGGGGGGCAATATTTGCATTTTGCTACGTCTCCTGTTATCTGCCACGGGACCATTGTTGGGAGGGGCACTATTGGAGGATTTATGGTACATGTCAGGACCCCCTCTGAAGTAGTAGTAGCAGTATTGCATTTGTTTTATCAATGTTATTATTAAGTGTTACTTAGTGTTATTAATGTTTGTTTGCTCACGATCGCGCGCCTGATTGTTTCGCCTCTTCCCTGCTTGTCCCTAAGTAGTGGGACCGAAACATTTTTCATTGCCTGCCACTTGTTCCCTACGACCCAAGCGATCCTTTCGTAGTAGGTACATTGGTGTCGTACATTGCTTTTGGTACTGGGGGAGCGGCATTCTGGAAGAGAGGGGGTGCGGGGGCTACTGTGGGGAAACAATGGGCACTTGGAAAGGAGTTCAACGCTAAAACCCGGGGAGCAAGCGACATGAGTCATCCGTTTGAGGCTTCCTTTCTATGGAAAGACCATGCATACCTGTAACTGGGGGAGGGCTTTGGGACCCTCTATTTTCACCCCCCCCCCCCGAATGCCAAAGGCTTTTCGGGGGGGGGGGGGAATGCGAATGCGAATGCCAAAGCTGTTCCCCCCCAATAATTAAGTAGCGTTTTATTAATAAGGCAAAAGCCAGCAATTGTTGTTTGCGTCCTCTTTCATGTTTTAACCATAAAACACCAAAATATCGCTATGTATAAGTTCTGTTGACCAAAAAGATGCAACTAAGTATATTTGATACATTTCTCTGCTTTTTTAGTTTCGTTTTTAGTTTTTTTAGCAGTGTGTCAATTGTTAGAACAATTCTTCTTGCAGTACCCTAAATTGCTTCTTTATATTGTTGTGTTGGCAGTGAATCCACTTCTTCCCTGCTTTTCCATAAGTAGTGACACTGAAACATTTTTCGTTACCATCTCTTCTTCATACTGGATGGATATCATCATACTGTAAACCCTCTAATTAGCCATCAGGGCCAATTGTTGCATTCGGCCCTTAGGAGGGGTTGGGACATACCTGTAATGGGGGGCTGTACCACCCCCTGTCTTTACACCCCCCCCCCCTCGGCAATGTACAATCCAGTGAAATGAGTGGTAAGCTAGCTTTACCGTTTTTTTTGCTTGATCTCATTTGGGTGCCAGACCCTTTTCGCAGCCCTTAAAAACCTCTGTCCCATCTGGGCGTGGGCGGGGGTGGGGGCCTTTCGTTCTCCGCTGGACCACAGTACGCAATCTCTTCTCCACTGATGTTCAGGGTGCATGCGATTAGAAAGACGGTGACGGCGGTTGCGCTCTGGAAGGCGCTCAATCGCTCTTTCGCTCACCAAAATACATTTCCGTCAACTGCATTGCTCCCGGCTGATTTCGACGAAAGAAAATTGAAGTTGTGGGTGCACTGACGCACGCACGCACACACACAAGGTTGGTGTGGGGACGGTTGACGGTTGCTCATTTAGAAAACAATCTGAAATGCTCTGCATTGGCGGTTGTCACTTTTTGTTTTATTATCACGGTACGGGATTGATTTTACGCTTGATTTACTTTTATTGTTGCTGAAACGTCTGTTACTGATTTCGCGCAGCTGTGTATACACGATAATTATAGGTAAATACAACTTCTGCTCCTTTGTTGCCCGTATAAGGCGCTGGAATAACGTGCCTCATGTGAGGGACTATTGAGGGGGGGGGGGGCACAATATTTGCAACGTCTCATGCCCTCCGCCCCGAGACCACGATTGGGAAGGGACTCCATTGAAGGATTTACGGTACACAACAGGACCCCGCCTTGTTTATAGATGTTTGCCGATCGATGTTCCAAAGCTGCAGTGTTTCAACCCCTTCCCTGCTTGTACCTATGTAGTCCTACCGAAACATTTTTCCACTGCCAGTTGTTCTCTACAGCGCAAGCGATACTTTCGTAGTAGGTACATTGGTGTCATTCATTGGCATCCAGGCTTTTGTACCTTGGGGCAAGGCAGTCCGCCTGCCTCGTCGTCCACTTCCACACCCCCCCCCCCCTCCGAATTTCTCTAAAGTGTTTTCCATCATTTGCAGTGCTTTTGGCCGTTAAACGGCGAAGTGACGCTATTTATACGCAATTTTTATCCACGAATATGATCAAAGTCGGTGGTGAGAAATTGTGTAGTGTAGTTGTAGTAGAGAAATGTAGTGACTCGAAATTTGCATTCCGTCAGCCATTCAATGTCTTTCGGAAGTGGCCTAATGGGGTCCGCTGTCACATACGTCGATTGAACGGTTTGTTTTTGGTGTACCCTACGTTCAAATTTAGCTGTTTTTTCATTGTTGTTTGTCGAACGACCAAGGCTCGTCACAATTGCTTAACTGCTTCCCTGCTTGTACCTAAGTAGTCAGAGCGAAGCATTTTCGTTGCCAGTTGTTCTATACGATACAAGCGATACGTTACGTATGTAGTAGGTACATGGGTGTCATGCGGTGTCATGCATTGGCATGCAGGCTTTTGGATCTTGGGGGACGGGTGGACAATTTAGACGGGGGGGGGGATGGCGCTAACAATCGTTACGTGAAAAGGTTGCAAACCAAACCAAAGTGCAAGTGAAATGATTCGTCGTAAGCCGCCACTTTTACCACTTTCTCGCTTGATTTTTTGTTCGGTTGGTGAATTCCTTTTTACAAGAGGGGGCTGGGCAGTAAACCTACTTGTACCTACAGCCCGGTCTGTATCTGTACGGTGTATCATGCAGGGGGGTGCGGGGTCAGTGCGCGCAAGATTGCTTCTCCATCGATGTTCAGAGAAGCGCGGCGTATGCGATCCCAAAAGACGCCGATGGTTGCGCTCAATCGCTCTGTCGCTCCCGGAAATATTCGCGTCGACTGCACTGCGCCCTGTGGTGGTTTCGACGAATTTTCGACGAAAACGAGCAAAGCAGTGGGTTCGTGTCAGCGCGCGTGCACGCACGCACGCATGCACGCGCGCGCGCACGCACCGTACCTTACTCTACCGCACGCACGCGCACGATGCACTCTTCTGATCGCGGCAGAGATCTGTCCGATCGCTCCGCGCCGAGGGACTCTTTTTTTTTGGGGGGGGGGGATGTGCGTCTGTGCGTGCGTGCGTGCGTGTGTCATTGACAGCATTCGCCCTGATAGACTATAGAGTGCGTTTTAGGTGCTTGAAGCATTCGGCCCAATTGACCTTGTTGTGAACAGCGCAGGAATGAGTCTATCCATTGACTCTAAACGTTGGTGAAACCCCGTGGGACAAGGTCAGCTCTTTGCATTTTGATAGCACTGTAACTCCTCCAATAGTGCCTCGGGCACTAGAATTTCTATCTCCCTTACCAAAGGTCATCATTGAAGGGGGCACTGATTTAATTTTGAGTATTTTATCTCTGGCGGACAGATTGCTTTGCTTTCCGCCTGCTTGTCTCTAAATAGTCGCAGTGAAACGTTTTCCATTGCCAGTTGTTCTCTACGATATTACGTAGCGGGCATATCATGCGGTGTGGGGAGTCGTTTCCAAAACTCGGACTAAGAATAAGTATGACTAAGAGCGGCTAGATTGGTCGGAAATTTTTGATGACAAAGGCATTTTTTTTGATGATTTTGGATGACATTTTTGATGATGATTCGGGCCGAAGCCCGGAGCCGGCCTGCACCGAGGCGATGAGAGCGATTCAGCCCTTGCCCAAGGGGATTCGCGACGTCGGTGGAAAGGAGTTGAACCCTCGACCACGAGCGCGCCGAGCACGACGCCTTACCACTGAGCCACCAAGCTCTCGTAGTAGGTACATTGGTGTCGTACAGTGCTTTTGGTACTGGGGGACGGGGGGGGGGGAGGGTGCATATTTGTATTAAGTTTTGCAGTATTTGTATTAAGTAAAATGAGTCGTAGGCTTCCTTTCCTTTCTGTGGAGTCTATTGCGAGAGCAGCCAACATGCCTGGTCCCACCCAATGTTCAGGACAACGCTGCGCTCAGAAGGATGGCGATGGTTGCGCTCGCGAAGGCGCTCAATCGCTCCTTCGCTCCCAAAAGTGTTCGCGTCGACTGCATTGCGCCCAGGAGCGTTGCGACGAAAATCAGCACTGGCGGATCCAGGATTTTCTGACAGAGGGGGGGGGGAGAAGGTCAATTTTTCTCATGGCCCAAACTACACTACTATGGAATAGACAAAAATGACGGTATTTTTTAGCTCCCTTTTAATCAAACGTGAGTTGGAAGAGGACCACAGCGCCGCAGCCCAAAATTTTGCGCTTTTGAGTGCCTTAATTTAAGGAAAACGTAAATATTTCCAACTTTGTTTGTCCTTCTGCCCATTTCTACCTGTGTTCGCCCTTCTTTCCTTCTTCTCTCCTGAGTTCTCTCCCGCTTTCCCCCCAAATCTGAACTGACAGGAGGGGGAGATGCCCCTCTCCCCCTGTCTGGATCCGCTAGTGAAATTTGCGGTCAAAAGTGGTGTCAAAGTTTTTCAGTGGTGGCAGTCCTTTTTCCCCCATTTTACACTTGATTTACCGTTGATAGTTGCTGACACATCTGTTAGTTATGGCCGCAGCTGTGCATGCACGACATAAATGTATGCCTACTGCTATATTGTAGCCCATATAAGGCGCATGGAATAGCATACCCCCAGTGGGGCACTCATGAAGGGGGGGGGACGGGTGGACAGTTTAGACGGGGAGGGGATGGCGCTATCGATCGTTACTTGGAGAGCTTGCAAACCAAGCCGAAGTAGAAGTGAAATGAGCCGCCATTAGCCGCCACTTTTACCACTTTCCCGCTTGACCTTTTGTTCGGTCGGTGAGTTTCTTGTTACAAGAGGGGGGCTGGGCAGTAAACCTACTTGTACCTACAGCCCGGTCTGTATCTGTGCGGTGTATCATGCAGGGTGCGGGGTCAGGGCGCACCAAGATGCCTTCTGGCAATGGTTTGGCAGTGTTTTCACTTTGTGCGTTGCTCAACAAGAGATGCAGTCGAATTTGTGATTGCATCGTTAGCTGAGCAGCTCATTGATTTATTTAGCAGGAAATGCGAAGTCGTCTTTGTCTCATTGTGAAGAGGCCGTTGTGATGCGTGTTTGTATGAGCGATTGAGTTGAGTTACCAGGCGGATGGTACAAACTGGTTTTGAGTATGAATCAGTTCTCTGTAGACAACAATGCGTAACGCTTATGTGGGCGTGTTTGGCATTGGACTAATCTGGTTCGTTTTACGACATGTCAAGTAGTCGCAGTGAAACAGTTTGCTCCTTGGCAGTTGCTCCCTGCAGTTACGTATCCATACGTTGCACTGCACAGTAGGTACATTGCTGTCATACTATGGCATCCATGGCTTTGGACCTGTAGGAAGGGGGGCGGACATTCTGGAGGGGGGGGGGGGTTGCAAGAGTGGCGCTTTGGGGGTGGGGTTTCGTTGGAAGGGTCGATAAAACATTTATTAGCAAAATAGCTACGCTTGCGTGTCACGCATTTTATTTTAATTGTTCAAAAAATTTCAGCTGCTCGAGCAGCAAACGAGTAAGCCGGAAATGTCGGGACTGAACATCCCCCTGGGGCGATATGGAACCCCGGAAGACTGCTCTGGCGTCGCGGCCTTTCTCTGTTCCGAAGACGCTGCATATCTCAGCGGCGAAATTATCACCCCCACTGGAGGGGTGCCCATTAGGCTGTGATGAGAGTAAATTGAATTAAGTGAATTAATGCATTTTTGCAGGGAAATGTGCGTGCGCCCGCCCACGCGTGTCCAAGAGAGAATAGATTGCGAGAGTGGCATTTTGGTGCGCTTTTGATGGTCCAGCGTGCTCTGTTATTCTGGTTGTTGCGCTATCATAATAGGGTGTGAAAAATGGTCAACAACGTTTCAAGGGCACAGTCGCCACTGTTGTCGCGTCGACACTTGTTTGTTCGAGCGTGGGCTGCTTCTATGATCGCGGTCCTCTCTCTGGTCACACATTATTGACTTCTGCTAATGAGAGATGCGAGACCCAGTCAGCCCGATCCTAAAGGGGCTGGATCCCCCTACTGGGCAGGAATTGTCACTGCCGCAGGGTTGGTTCCGATAGAGGCGTCAACGCTCGATAGAGGGGTGGGTGCCTTTTCTCTTTGCGTGGCCTTGCAGATGCACGCACAGAAAAGGTGCTTTATGAACCCCGAAAACATGTTCACGCGTATTCGTCCTTTAAAAACAAACGGTCAAAAATGTTTCAGTGTGGTTACTTAGAAGGGAGTGGTGGTCATCCAGACAGTCGGCCGACGCTTCCTGCTTCCAACAAAAAACTGAACGAAAATGAAAACGCGGAATGCTGCAATAGCTCCACAGCAAAAGCAACGGAATACGGTACTTTCTGCAAACGTAAGCGTGCGTGCGTGCGTGCGTGCGTTTCCCAATACGTGCGTCTACTACACTTTGTTAAGCTTCACTTCTAGTTTGCGTGGTCGGCGCCATTAGCGCAATGGACTAAGGCTTGTTCATTTTTGGGCGCTGAGAGCATGCAACCGATTTGACCTTGGCGTGAACAACGCAGGAATGAGTCTATCCGTTGGTTCTAAACAGCAGTGAGGACAAGGTCGGCTCTTTGGATTTGGGTAGCACAATGACTCCTCTAATAGTGCCCTGGGAAAGTACCGCTTTACCTACCCATACAAGGGGGGCATTATGGAAGGGGGCAGTGTAATTTCGACCTCGAAATTTCGAAGGGTTAAGGAAATTTCACCCCGTCATAATTGCCGATTTTTTAGTAGTTGCAGTTATTCCCCAATTTACCGTTGATTTACTGTTAATTGTCGCTGAAACGTCTGCTGTTAAGCTATTGTTGCCCGTATAAGGCGCATGGAATAACATCTTTCCCATCTGGGCACTATTGTGGGGGGGGGCATTATTTGCAACCTTGCCTGCCCCAGAACGACTACTGAACGGAAGGCGGAAAAGGGCACTATTGGAGGATTTACGGTATATGACAATGCGGACCCCCTTTTGTATTGTATGTACAACTGTATTGTATTTGTTTTTGTTTTATTCATGCATGACCAATGACGTGTGGTATTGTCCACTTCTTGCTAGCTCGTCCCTAACTAGTCACACTGAAACATTTTTCGGTGCCAGCTGATCGTTTTATCAGCGAGTTCCTTTTGTGTAAGAGGGCGCTGGGCGGTAAGCCTACTTGTACGACAGTTTGTATCTGTGTCTCTACGGCGTATCATGCTGCTGGCATGGGCCACTGCGCACCAAGAAGCCTTCTCCCACCGATCTTCAGGTGATCGCGGCGTCTGCGATCAGAGAGAGACGGCGATGGTTGCGCTCGTGAAGGCGCTCAATCACTCGTTGGCACTTAAAAATATTCACGTCGAATGCATAGCACCTGATGGTGGCTTCGAATTTTCGACGAACATGAGTGGTGGGTTCGAGTTAGCGCGCGCGCACACACGCACGCACCATACCTGTAACTGGGGGGGGGGGGGTTTGGGGGCCCCGCAGAATTTTTCCAACTCCCCACCCGCCCCCCCCCCCCCAACCCTCCCCCGCACCAGAATTTTCCCAAGGGATTTTCACTCAGTCTAAGACGATAAAAGTGAGTCAATGTTGGTGTATTTCAGTGCTTTTCAGTGTTATATGACCATAAAACAGCTAAATAACACTGCTTAGACCCTATTTATACACATTTTTGATCAAAAAGTACGAGTATAACTCAAAAAATGGCCGGCTACCGCCCACTTTTTGCTCCAGACACCCCCCCCCCCCAGAATTCGGCCATTTACCCCCCCCCCCCACTCTTCCAGACCCGGTTACAGGTATGGCACTCACGCACACACGGTATATGGGCCATTGACGGCCTCCTAGCGTTGCCCGAAATGCAACATCGTCAACAACAACAAGGTTGTACACAGGGTTGCATAAAAAAATTTCAAGTTTTTTTTAATTAAAAAAAAAATTAAATTTTTTTAAATTGACTTAGGAGCCATCATTGGTGCCAAATACCTGTACTATAAGATACTTTTAGCCTATTGGATTGTCAAACACAAGTAACAGTGCCTCCCTAAAGCCTTTAGAAGCGTATTTAGCATCGTTTTAGTCAAATGGTGACAAAGCCGCTGCCTCTAAATAGTCGTGTACGGTATCGCACTATGTTGGGAACCAGTTGGGAACCCCAAAAAGAGCTCGGTTTTGGCGCTAATAAGCAAGTTTATGCCTGAATAACTACTAATTGTACCATCTAACACCATCTAAACGCCTTTTTGCCACTCAAAAGCTAAATTTTACCCAAAAACAGAAATTTTTTTTACTTAAAAGAAATCATACTTAAAAAAAACTTTTTTTTTTTAAATTGTGCAACCCTGGTTGTACACACACAACGCTCACACTATGTCCTTTGTTTTCTTATTTTTTTGTGTCTAACGCCTGGAGGCCGAGCACTGTTCAGTTCGTTCCCTTCTTGTCCCCAAGTAGTCGCAGAGAAACATTTGTTGCTGGCAGAGGTTGTTGATTATACGCTACAAACGCCGCGTTACCTAGTAGGTACATTGGTGTCATATTGACTGCTTTTATGCAACCGGCTCTTCTGCATCCAGCATTGGCGTTGTTGGCGCATCGCGGCGTATGGGGTGACGAAGACGGCGGTTTTGGGATTGGTGAAGGCGCTCTCTCTCTCATTGGCGCCCAGAAACATCCGAGTGAACGGTGTCGCGCCGGGGGTGATCGCCACCGACTTTGCCAAACCGGTGCGTGCGTGCGTCCGTATGTGAGTGTGTGTGCGTGCGTGCGTGCGTGCGTGTGTGTGAGTGCGCGTGTGCGTGCACGCGCGTTCGTTGCACACTGAAAACGTCGCGATCGTGTTGCTGGATTACACCCGTCCACTGTACCATACGCGATCTGTAGTGTCTATGTGTCTCGTGTGAAACATTTATTAGCGAAATTGTTACGCTTGCGTGTATTTTTGTAATTTTAATTGTTCACAAAATTTCAGTTGCTCGAGCAGCAAACGAGTAAGCCGAAAATACTGGGACTGAAAATTCCCCTGGGGCGATATGGAACCCCCGAAGATTGCTCTGGCATCGCGGCCTTTCTCTGTTCCGAAGACGCGTCGTATCTCAGCGGCGAAATTATCACTCCCACTGGAGGGGTGCCTATTAGGCTGTGATGAGAGTAAATTGAATTAAGTGAATTAATGCATTTTTGCAGGGAAATGTGCGTGCGCCCGCCCACGCGTGTCCAAGAGAGAATAGATTGCGAGAGTGGCATTTTGGTGCGCTTTGATGTTTGAGCGTGGCCTTGTATTCTGGTTGTTGCGCTATCATAATAAGCTGTAAAAATGGTCAACAACGCTTCAAGGGCGCAGTCGCCACTGTTGCCGCGTCGACACTTGTTTCGTTGTGCGTGGGCTGCTTCTATGATCGCGGGGCCTCTCTCTGGTCACACATTATTGACTTCTCCTAGTGAGAGATGAGAGCCAGTCAGCCCGATCCTGGGGGGGGGGGGGCTGGCTCTCCTAGCGTGCCGGAATTGTCACTGCCGCCGGGTTGGTTTCGATAGAGGCGTCAACGCTCGATAGAGGGGTCGGTGCCTTTTCTCTTTGTGTGCCTTTACAAACGCACGCACGCACAGAAAAGGCGTTCGATGAACCCCGGAAACAGGTTCACGCGTATTGGTCCTTTGAAAACAAACGGTCAAAAATGTTTCAGTGTGGTTACTTAGAAGGGAGTGGTGGTCATCCAGACAGTCCGCCGACTTTTCCTGGGTAAAAAAAAACTGAACGAAAATGAAAACGCGGAATGCTGCAATAGCTCCACAGCAAAAGCAGCAGAATACGGTAGGTGCTGCGAGCGTGTACGTGCGTGCCTATGCTCACAGTTCGAAAGTGTTTACAACGTTGTTCAGCGTCTCTCTTCAACTTTGCGTCGTCATTCACGCCATTGGACTATGGAGTGCTTTCTTAGCCGCTGGAAGCATTCAATCGGTTTGGCCTTGTCGTGAACAGCGCAGCAATGAGTCTATCCGTTGGTGCTAAACGTCAGCGAGACCGTGTGGGACAAGGTTGGCTCCTAGCATTTTAGTTAGCACCGTAAATCTAATAGTGCCCTGTGCCACTACCGTTTCCGCCTACCCTTAACAGGGGGGCAGTATGATTGAAGGGAGGGGCACTGTAATTGCGACCTCAAAATTGTGAAACGTAATGTTTCAGTTGTTGTTGCTGAAAGCTGATGTTTCAGTAGTGTCAGTGCTCTACCCCATTTTGTGGTTGGCTTACCATAAATAGTTACTGCTGAAACGTCTGCTATTCTTGGGTGCAGCGCTGTGTATACACTGGCGGATGCAGGATTTTCTGACATAGGGGGGAGAAGGTCAATTTCTTTTCACCACACAAACTACACTACTGTGGAATAGACAAAAATGACGGTATTTCTTAGCACCCTCACGAATCAAACGTGAGTTGGAAGAGAACCACAGCCGCAGGCGAAAATGTTGCGCTTTTGACTGCCTTAATTGAAGGAAAACGGAAAAATCTGCCCATTTTCCCCTGTGCTCGCTTTTCTTTCCTGCTTTCCCCCTGATCTCTCTCTCCCTCCCCCCCCCCCAAATCTAAGTTGACAGGAGGGGAAACCCCCCTCTCCCCCCCCCCCGTCCGGATCCGCTAGTGTGTGTATACGCATCGGAATGTACACCAATTGCTCTCTATTGTTGCCCGTATGGAATCACATAACATGCCTGCTATGGGGCACTATGAGGGGGGGGGGGGCACAATACTTGCAACTTCTCCTGCCCTCTGCCACGGGACCACTGTTGGGAGGGGCACCATTGGAGGATTTATGGTACATGGTTACGTGGGCGGTCAATTCATCTGGATGCTTTGGATATTGGTAACCGGACCACGCGCGTACGTATCTGATCCACAGGGCTCGTTCTGACGAGGGCCCCCCTGTGGACAGCCAATTCTTGTCAACGGTAGGGCCCGAAACAAGAATTGGCTCTGCCAGATGGGAAATAAGCGTTATTTACTTCGCTAATTTATTTTAATTTTTCAGGCTTGCAGATGGCTTGTTGCAAGATTCATTCTCTATTGCTATACCATTTCGCATTTTATATGTCAGGACCCCCTCAGAAGTAGTAGTAGTAGTAGTAGTAGTAGTAGTAGTAGTAGCAGTATTGCATTTGTTTTATTAATGTTATTAAGTGTTACTTTGTGTTATTAAGTGTTACTTATTTTTTTTTTCCGCGTTTGATTGTTTCGCCTCTTCTCTGCTTGTCTCTAACTAGTGGGACCGAAACATTTTTCATTGCCAATTGTTCCCTACGACCCAAGCGATCCTTTCGTAGTAGGTACATTGGTGTCGTACATTGCTTTTTGGTACTGGGGGAGGGGGGGGGGTGATTTTGGAAGAGAGGGGGTGTGGGGGCTACAGTAGGGGAACAATCGGCACTTGGAAAGGAGTTGAACGCTAAAAACTGGGGAGCAAGCGACATGAGTCGTTCGTTTGAGGCTTCCTTTCCTTTCTATGGAAAGTCCGTGCATACCTGTGACTGGGGGGGGGGGGCGGCTCTGGGGCCCATTGTTTTCTCCACACCCCCCCCTGACCCCAGAATTTCCCCAAAGGATTTTCGCCATGTCTAAAACGATAAAAGTGAGTGAATGTTGGTGTTTTTCAGTGCTTTTCAGTGTTATATGACCATAAAACTGCTAAATAACACTGTTTAGACCCTATTTATACCCATTTTTGACCGAAAATATAACTCACAAAATGGCCAGCTACCCCCACTTTTTGCTCCAGACACCCCCCCCCCCCAGAATTCGGCCGTTTAGCCCCCCCCCCCCCCCACACTCTGCCAGAGCGGGTTACAGGTATGAGTCGATGGCAATGGCAGCGAAGATGCCTCCTTCTCCACCAATGTTCAGGACATTGCTGCGTATGCGATATCAGACGCACGGCGATGTTGCGCTCGCGAAGGCGCTCAACCGACCTCTCTTTTTTTTCGCTCCTAAATGTGTTCGTGTCAACTACATACATTGAGTGGGGAGTGGTTTGCACGAAATTCAGCAAAGCGGTACGTCCACGCTTTTTCCATAATTTGCAACCTCGCCTCCAGGGAGCAGGATCTGTGTATTATTGATGTTTGCCGTTGTTCCTATGCTGCAGTGTTTCAACCCCTTCCCTGCTTGTACCTAAGTAGTCCCACCCAAACATTTTTCCATTTTCCAGTTGTTCTCTACAGCGCAAGCGATACTCTCGTAGTAGGTACATTGGTATCGCACATTGGCATTCAGGTTTTTGGCCCGTGGGGGCAACACAACTCGCAACCTTAGCTCGCCTGGCTCCTCTTCCACTTCCAACCCCCCCCCCCCCCTGAATTTCTCTGAAGTGCTCAACTCGTCTGAAAGTGTAACAGTTTGCATTTTCCATCATTTGCAGTGCTTTTGGCCGTTAAACGGCGAAGTGACGCTATTTATACGCAATTTTTATCCACGAATATGATCAAAGTCGGTGGTGAGAAATTGTGTAGTGTAGTTGTAGCAGAGAAATGTAGTGATTCGAAATTTGCATTCCGTCAGCCATTCAATGTCTTTCGGAAGTGGCCTAATGGGGTCCGCTGTCACATACGTCGATTGAACGGTTTGTTTTTGGTGTACCCTACGTTCAAATTTAGCTGTTTTTTTCATTGTTGTTTGTCGAACGACCAAGGCTCGTCACAATTGCTTAACTGCTTCCCTGCTTGTATCTAAGTAGTCAGAGCGAAGCATTTTCGTTGCCAGTTGTTCTATACGATACAAGCGATACGTTACGTATGTAGTAGGTACATGGGTGTCATGCATTGGCATGCAGGCTTTGGGATCTTGGGGGACGGGTGGACAATTTTGACGGGGGGGGTGGCCCTCCTTCCCCCGCGTGAGAAGAGCGCCGCCACTCGCTTTACAGGGATATTCGCGCTTGGCCCTCAAAAAAAATCAAATCATTGATGCAAGCACCGACACAGTACAGGGACCGTAAACCAATGCACGGGGTACGAAGGGGCGATGCATCATAATGAACCCTTCCCAGACATACATGTAACCGGGTTTTTGCAGTGGGGGGGGGGGGGGGGGGAGGGAGGGTCGGAGACCATTCTGGGGGGCGAGGGGGCAAGCGGATTTGAAGAGGCAGGGGGTGTCAGAGGGTAAAAAAGTGTACCAAAATGGTGTCTAAATAGGCACTTTTTGGTCAATACTAGGTTAAAATAGGCTATGAATAGCGCTATTTAACTGTTTTAGGGTCAAAAAACACTGAAAAAGACGAAAAATACTACTTTTTACAGTTGTAGACAAGTTGGAAAACTTTCAAAAAATTCTGGGGGTGGGAGGGTTGGGGGGGGGGGGGGGCTGGGGAGGGGTAACTTTTGACCTGGGGGTGGGCAACCCCCTCCAACCCCCACCCCAGTTACATGTATGTTCCCAGATGTCTGACATTCCCTGAGCCTCCACGGTGTGTTGGGATTCCGCCAAATAGAATAGTTTTTTAGGTATGCATGCGTGTAATTTTTTTATTATTTTAATTTTGCTTAGCAAAGTTTCAGCTGCTCGAGCAGCAAACGAGTAAGCCGAAAATGCTGGGACTGAAAATTCCCCTGGGACGATTCGGCACTCCAGAAGACTGCTCGGGCATCGCGGCCTTCCTCTGTTCCGAAGACGCGGCGTATCTCAGCGGCGAAATTATCACCCCCACTGGAGGGGTGCCCATTAGGCTGTGATGAGAGTAAATTGAATTAAGTGAATTGACTCAGTTTTGCAAGGAATTGTGCGTGCGCCCGCCCACGCGTGTCCAAGAGAGAATAGATTGCGAGAGTGGCATTTTGGTGCGCTTTTGATGGTCCAGCGTGCTCTGTTATTCTGGTTGTTGCGCTATCATAATAGGGTGTGAAAAATGGTCAACAACGTTTCAAGGGCACAGTCGCCACTGTTGTCGCGTCGACACTTGTTTGTTCGAGCGTGGGCTGCTTCTATGATCGCGGGGCCTCTCTCTGGTCACACATTATTGACTTCTGCTAGTGAGATGAGACCCAGTCAGCCCGACCCTTGAGGGCTGGCTCCCCTACTGGGCAGGAATTGTCACTGCCGCAGGGTTGGTTCCGATAGAGGCGTCAACGCTCGATAGAGGGGTGGGTGCCTTTTCTCTTTGCGTGGCCTTGCAGATGCACGCACAGAAAAGGTGCTTTATGAACCCCGAAAACATGTTCACGCGTATTCGTCCTTTTAAAAACAAACGGTCAAAAATGTTTCAGTGTGGTTACTTAGAAGGGAGTGGTGGTCATCCAGACAGTCCGCCGACTTTTCCTGGGTAAAAAAAAACTGAACGAAAATGAAAGCGCGGAATGCTGCATTATCTCCACAACCACAGCGAAAGCAACAGAATACGGTAGGTGCCGCGAGCGTGTACGTGCGTGCCTATGCTCACAATTCGAAAGTGTTTACAACGTTGTTCAGTGTTTCTCTTCAACTTTGCGTCGTCATTCACGCCATTGGACTATGGAGTGCTTTCTTAGCCGCTGGAGGCATTCAATCGGTTTGGCCTTGTCGTGAACAGCGCAGCAATGAGTCTATCCGTTGGTGCTAAACGTCAGCGAGACCGTGTGGGACAAGGTCAGAGCTCTTTGCATTTGGGTAGCACCGTTAATCCTCTAATAGTGCCCCCTGCCCCACTACCGTTTCCCCCTACCCTTAACAGGGGGCAGTATTATTGAAGGGAAGGACACTGTAATTTCGACCTCAAAATTGTGAAACGTAAAAGGAAAATTCGCCGTCAAAATTGCCGATTTTTCAGTAGTTTTCAGTCCTCTACCCCATTTTGTGGTTGATTTACCGTAAATAATTGCTGAAACGCTCGCTATGAATGGGTGCAGCACTGTGTACACGCGATCTGAATTTTACACCAATTGCTCTATTGTTGCCCGTATGGAATCACATAACATGCCTGCTATGGGGCACTATTGAGTGGCTGTGCTCTGCGCTGGCGCAACAATGGGAGGGGTCACTATTGGAGGATGTACGGTACATGGCAGGACCCCTCTGAAGTAGTAGTAGTAGTAGTAGTAGTAGTATTGCATTTGTTTTATAATGTTATTAAGTGTTACTTAGTGTTATTAATGTTTGCTCACGATCCCGCGCCTGATTGTTTCGCCTCTTCCCTGCTTGTTCCTAAGTAGTGGGACCGAAACATTTTTCATTGCCTGCCACTTGTTCCCTACGACCCAAGCGATCCTTTCGTAGTAGGTACATTGGTGTCGTACATTGCTTTTGGTACTGGGGGAGGGGGGGTCATTTTGGAAGAGAGAGGGTGTGGGGGCTACGGTAGGGGAACAATCGGCACTTGGAAAGGAGTTGAACGCAAAAAAAACGGGTAGCAAGCGACATGAGTCGTTCGTTTGAGCCTTCCTTTCCTTTCTATGGAAAGTCCGTGCATACCTGTAACTGGGGGGTTCTGGGGCCCATTGTTTTTCCACTTCCCCTCCCCCCGACCCCAGAATTTCCCCAAAGGATTTTCGCCATGTCTAAAACGATAAAAGTGAGTGAATGTTGGTGTTTTTCAGTGCTTTTCAGTGTTATATGACCATAAAACTGCTAAATAACACTGTTTAGACCCTATTTATACCCATTTTTGACCGAAAATATAACTCACAAAATGGCCAGCTACCCCCACTTTTTGCTCCAGACACCCCCCCCCAGAATTCGGCCGTTTAGCCCCCCCCCACACTCTGCCAGAGCGGGTTACAGGTATGAGTCGATGGCAATGGCAGCGAAGATGCCTCCTTCTCCACCAATGTTCAGGACATTGCTGCGTATGCGATATCAGACGCACGGCGATGTTGCGCTCGCGAAGGCGCTCAATCGCCCTCTCTTTTTTTCGCTCCAAAATGTGTTCGTGTCAACTACATACATTGAGTGGGGAGTGGTTTGCACGAAATTCAGCAAAGCGGTACGTGCACGCTTTTTCCATAATTTGCAACCTCGCCTCCCGGGAGCAGGATCTGTGTATTATTGATGTCTGCCGTTGTTCCTATGCTGCAGTGTTTCAACCCCTTCCCTGCTTGTACCTAAGTAGTCCCACCCAAACATTTTTCCATTTTCCAGTTGTTCTCTACAGCGCAAGCGATACTCTCGTAGTAGGTACATTGGTATCGCACATTGGCATTCAGGTTTTTGGCCCGTGGGGGCAACACAGCCTGCAACCTTAGCTCGCCTGGCTCCTCTTCCACTTCCAACCCCCCCCCCCCCCCGCCCCTCCGAATTTCTCTAAAGTGTTCAACTCGTTTGAAAAAGTGTAACAGTTTGTATTTTCCACAATTTTCAGTGCCTTTGGCCGTTAAACGGCGAAGTGACGCTATTTATACGCAATTTTTATCCACGAATATGATCAAAGTCGGTTGTGAGAAATTGTGTAGTGTAGTTGTAGTAGAGAAATGTAGTGATTCGAAATTTGCATTCCGTCAGCCATTCAATTTCTTTCGGAAGTGGCCTAAATGGGGTCCGCTGTCACATACGTCGATTGAACGGTTTGTTTTTGATGTACCCTACGTTCAAATTTAGCTGTTTTTTTCATTGTTGTTTGTCGAACGACCAAGGCTCGTCACAATTGCTTAACTGCTTCCCTGCTTGTACCTAAGTAGTCAGAGCGAAGCATTTTCGTTGCCAGTTGTTCTATACGATACAAGCGATACGTTACGTATGTAGTAGGTACATGGGTGTCATGCGGTGTCATGCATTGGCATGCAGGCTTTTGGATCTTGGGGGACGGGTGGACAATTTAGACGGGGGGGGGGGATGGCGCTAACAATCGTTGCGTGAAAAGGTTGCAAACCAAACCAAAGTGCAAGTGAAATGATTCGTCGTAAGCCGCCACTTTTACCACTTTCTCGCTTGATTTTTTGTTCGGTTGGTGAATTCCTTTTTACAAGAGGGGGCTGGGCAGTAAACCTACTTGTACCTACAGCCCGGTCTGTATCTGTACGGTGTATCATGCAGGGGGGTGCGGGGTCAGTGCGCGCAAGATTGCTTCTCCATCGATGTTCAGAGAAGCGCGGCGTATGCGATCCCAAAAGACGCCGATGGTTGCGCTCGCGAAGGCGCTCAATCGCTCTGTCGCTCCCGGAAATATTCGCGTCGACTGCACTGCGCCCTGGGGTGGTTTCGACGAGTTGCTGACGAAAATGAGCAAAGGGGTGGGTTCGAGTTGGCGCGCACGCACGCACGCACGCACGCACGCACGCACGCACGCACGCACGCACGCACGCACGCCGCACGCCGCACGCAAGCCGCGCGCACGCACCGGCACGCATGCAGGTACCTTTCCGTTTCGACACTCCTTCTTTCAGATGCACACTCCTTCTTTCTTTCTATGCAGACTCAGAGTTGTTGAACCTGAAATCACGATTCACGATGCGCCCGTGTCGGGGACTTTTTACCCCTGGGTTGTGTGTTGCGGAAATGTAACGTGGTGATGTGCGCAACGCACGCGAGAAACGCGCCCCAATGTACGTATTAATGGAGGCACGTAGGCAGCTGTTAAAATAAGTCATCCAAAAATATTCTGAGGAGGACGACATGGAACTTCACTTTGCATACAAGGAGCGGCGACGAGACCTCCTCCAGTACCGCGCACCATCTATTCATCGAATAGATTGCGAGAGTGGCATTTTGGTGCGCTTTTGATGGTCCAGCGTGGTCGGTTATTCTGGTCGTTGTGCTAAAAACCCCTGAAAACATGTTCACGCGTATTCGTCCTATCAAAAACGAATGGTCTCAAATGTTTCAGTATGGTTACATGAAAGGAACCGGTGGTCAGGCGATCAATCGGCCTGCGGTTACTCCCAAAAGCTGAAGATACTACCAAAGCTCCACAGCAAAAGCAAAGCTTGATACGGTAGCTTGATATGCTGCGTGCGTGATCCGATGCGAGTCATCCGAGACAAAATACTTGCATAAAAGAAATGGGAACGTATGGTACAGCAAAAAATAGACCGTTCCAATGACGTATTCAACGGCAGAGCCCACGAGCAGTGCGTGCGTGCGCGTGCGTGCGTGCGTTCCGCTCTGAATAATACGCAGCTGTCATGAATCGTGATTAGTTGCGGCGGTTCTCTTTTATCTTGTCATTAGCGTCAATATGGTGCTCCAATTCTCTACCACTAGGCCACCTTGTCGACTTTTATCTTTTCTTTTAGCTATGTTGTGCGGGTCATACATGGGCCATGTATGTAACATGGCGCACAATATTGCTTCTCCACCGATGTTCAGGGCATCGCGGCGTATGCAATCACAAAGACGGCGATGATTGCGCTGGTCAAGGCGCTCAATCACTCGTTGGCGCCCAAAAATATTCGCGTCAACTGCATTGCGCCTGCGGTGATTACGACGAAAATGAGCAAAGTGGTGGGTTCGAGGTAGTGCGCACGCACCGGCACGCACCGGCACGCACGCACGCACATGGAGCATACCTGTAACCGGGTCTGGAAGAGTTGGGAGGGGGGGGGGGGTAGCTGGCCGATTTTGGGTGGGGGGTCTCTGGAGCAAAAGTGGGGGGGGGTAGCTGGCCATTTGTTGACTTATACTATACTTTTTGGTCAAAAATGGGTATAAATAGGGTCTAAACAGTGCTATTTAGCTGTTTTATGGTCGTATAACACTGAAAAACACTGAAATACACCAACATTTACTCACTTTTATCGTTTTAGACAGAGTGAAAATCCCTTGGGAAAATTCTGGGGGGGGGGTCGGGGGGAGTTGGGTGGGTGTTGGAAAAATTCTGCGCCTCCCCCCAAACGCCCCCCCCCCCGCCCAGTTACAGGTACATTGTATGACATGGAGCAACAGTGTTGCCACACTGCCCACTACATTTCCGCATCTGTCTACGGTACTGATGCAAATTCAGCTAATCTCGGACGAGGAGGCAGAGCCGTCGCTCATGGGCATGCCCATTCCCTTGGGCAGATTCGGGGTGCCCGAAGATTGCAGTGGCGCCATCGCGTTCCTTTGCTCGAAAGACGCGGATTATATCAGCGGTGAAACCCTCGTCATTGCGGGAGGCATCCCCAGTCGGCTGTGATAGTGTGACTAGTGATCATGATGATTACGTGATTAGGTTGACCTATCGATCAGCTGTTGTGTATGGAGAACATTTGCCGAGACAGGTGCAAAAAGCACATTTGAATATCGAGCAACAAATTGTTACCCGCCGTTAGAATGCTCCGCGGACCGTTGAAAAGCACTTGTTGCGCGTCCCTGCGCCTAGTGCGGACGCGGAATCTCGGAATTTTGACGTAAAGGTCCCAAATGTTTTTTTTGGCGTCCTTTGCGTCCTTTGCACGCAAAGAGGCGGCCGATGCACATACCGTAAATCCTCCAATAGTCCCCCCGGAGCACTATTGTTTCAATGTCTCTCAAGAAGGTGGCACTATTAATTTCGTCAGATTTTTGCGCAATTTTGAAGCAAAATTTAACGGCGTCAGTTAAAAAAGACGCAAGTTAAAAAAGACGCATGTTAAAAAAGACGCATGTTAAAAAAGACGCGCGTTAAAAAAGACGCGCGTTAAAAAAGACGCAAGCCACAAAACGACGGAGGTTAAAAAGACGCAGCAGTTCTCCAGGCGGCCGCTAAGTGGAATAGGAAGTGGAACGGGAACGGCGCGTGCGTGCAGATGTTTGTCGCTTTACCCTTTGAGAGTCGAGATACATGTATGTAGATCCCAGCACTCCAATCGCCTTTTTTCCACATTTGTGTAATGTATGTATGTATCTGCTGGACCACCTTTCCTGCCCCCAGCAATTCATCCCTGTCAGGCCAATTTACTCCTGCAAAAAGTGCGCGGCAAAACTGGCAAACTAGATAACTGTGGTACGCATTATTCAATTTTTATATTGGCGCGTACCGCGAGCAAGCGTACAGCCAGGACGCTTCGTCGACTGTGAGGACGCGGCAAATGTACAGGTACACACACAGTGACGCCTCCAGATGCTGCCAATTCAACGTCGTCTATGCAAAAAAACTACAATGTCCATAAGTGACGTGAAGTCTGCAGTGGAGCAGAGCGTCGCTCTCGTCCGAAGCGAGCTGACGATCAGGCGCTGACGACGCTCGTGAACGCGCCAGCGTGCATGACCTACGGGCTATGGCTACCACGTACCGGCAAGAACCAACCGACCGTCCCAGTTACCTGACCAGTTTCAGGCGGAGCGTTCGAACAACGGCGGCGAGCGCTTCCCGCCCAACGCCTTCTACTGCAGCATCACGGAGTGCTGGAGTATTGTCGTCACTGGGTCAGCAACGTGGCACACAACATTGCTGAACATAGAACATTGCTGCTGCCGCCGCCGTCTGCGTCTTTCTAAACGCGCGTCTTTTTTAACGCGATAATATCAGGCTGCGTCTTTTTTAACGCGTCTTTTTTAACATGCGTCTTTTTTAACAAGATTTTCCGCGTCTTTTTTAACGCGCGTCTTTTTTAAGCGTAACCAATTTAACATCAAAATGCCTTAAAATGCACACAGGTAGCTGGAATTTAAAAGTTTAATTGAAATACGTGGATTGCACTCATGATTACACACCATGCATGCACTTTTAATGCAACTGGGTAGCATTCAACATTTCATTTTGGCGCGAATTTAAAATTGATTTCCCCCCCCCGGGCACTATTGGAGGGGGGCTTTTATTGGAGGATTTACGGTAGCCCCCATCCTGAAATCGGTTTCAGTGGCATCAGGAAACGAATGTAAGGGGGGAGGGGGGGGGGGGGTTAGGCACGCGATCAAAGTAATCATTCAGTGAATTGCATAGATTTCTGTCAAGTGGCAACGCTTGCTTGTATGTGTGAAAGGGAGTTTTTCCTAAGCCCTAGAAAGAGAGGTGCTTTGCAGAAAACCTTTATGCGCTCTGCGCCAACAAACCTTCCTCACACATAGATTCTTCCAGTTTATTAGCCCCCCCCCCCGCCTGTGATTAGCCACCCCTCTTACAATTACCGTAAAACCTATAATTTGCCCCCGTCGCCTAATTGTTTCGTTCGAGCTCTAGGAGGGTGCATTAGTTATAGGGGTATAGGGGAGGTAATTATTGGGGGCTTATAAACTGGAAGTATCGATGTGTGGGAAGTTTTGTGGGTGGAAAGGCGCGTGGAGGAGATTTTTAAGGGAAAAAGCCACTGCGCACACACGTTGGTACACATGTAAATCACCATACAGTATTGTGAATGAGTACAATGATATTCCCAGAATGTTCATGGTTCCTAAAATGGTGTCATTCATTGGCATCCAGGCTTTTGGACCTTAGGGCAAGGCAGCCCGCCTGCCTCGTCGTCCACTTCCACCTCCCCCCCTCCGAATTTCTCTAAAGTGTTTTCCATCATTTTCCACAATTTTCAGTGCTTTTGGCCGTTAAACGGCGAAGTGACGCTAGTTATACGCAATTTTTATCCACGAATTGTTGCGCAGCGTTCTGTGCGGAGCGGGTTACTTCGGGGAGAAAACGAACAGTGCGCTAGACTGACACGAGACGCGAGTAGGCGAGCGCATGGGCCCAACTAACGAATGCAAACAGTCGCTGTCTGTTTCGTCTGTGTCTGCGAGACTGGATCGCTGTCTGATTCCAACACTCCTTCTCAGGCATTCAGTGCTCTTCGGCGAGGCCCAGCTCGTCTCGAAGCTCTTCGAAGCGATCGCGTGAGACCGCCTTGGTCAGCAGATCCGCCACGTTCTGGTCCGTTGGGCGATAGTCGACCTTGACGACGCCTTCTGCCACGTTTTCCTTGACGAAGTGGTACTTGATGTCCACGTGTTTGGCCCTGCTGTGGAACGCCGGATTGTTGGCTATTTGGATCGCTGCCTGGTTGTCTTCCCCGATGAGAGTCGCCCCCTGCAACGGTTGCTGTAGACTGCTCAGTAGCGATCGTAGCCACAGCGCCTCTTGTGTAGCCGCCGCCAAAGCAATGTATTCTGCTTCTGCAGTTGACAGAGCGACGGTCGACTGCTTCTTGCTTCTCCAGCTGATGGCCGCTCCAGACAGCTTGAAAGCATAGCCGCTCGTAGACCGCCTGTCTTCCACGTCACCTGCGTGGTCAGCGTCGCTGAAGCCCACAAGCTTATGCCCACTTTCCTTGTTCGTGTAGAGCAGGCCCAGCCGTGGTGTGCCTTTCAGGTAGCGCAGGATTCGCTTCACTGCTACCCAGTGTTCTTGCGCTGGTGCCGCACAGAACTTGGCCACCTGAGCCACAGCTGCTGCAATGTCGGGCCTTGTTGCCGTTGCCAGGTACAGTAGTGTGTGCTGCTTGATATGTTTTCTGGTCTGCTGGTACGCTGCCCTCCTTAGTTTTCTGCAGCTTGGCGTTGACGTCCATCGGTGTTGCGACAGCTTTGGCATTTTGCATGTTGAACTGCTCCAGTACCTTATCCAGGTAGGCCTCTTGTCCCAGCCATGCAGTGCCCCTCTGCTTGTTGAGTCTGATCTTCACGCCCAAGAAATAGTGCAGCTCGCCCAGGTCCTTCATCTTGAACCGTTGCTGCAGCGCCTCTTTCTCCTGGGTCAAGCTCCTTTCAGAGTGAGTCGCAATGATGAGGTCGTCCACGTACACAGCCAGCAAAACCAGCTGCCCTTCCTTCACCTTTGTGTAGATGCAGGCGTCTGCAGCAGACTGTTTGAAGCCCAGACTTACGAGCTGCTTGTGACGAGCATGGTTCCACGCCCTGGGCGCTTGTTTCAGCCCGTAGAGGCTCTTTTTCAGTCTGCAGACCAGCCCCTCCTTGCCCTTCTCTTGGAAGCCTTCGGGTTGGTGCATGAAGATCTCCTCCTGGAGGTCTCCATTCAGAAAAGCCGTTGTGACGTCCATCTGATGCAGCTGCATGCCCAGCTTTACGGCGAGAGCTATGATGGTTCGGACTGTGTCAGTGCCAATCTGACTACAGGTGAGAACGTCTCATCATAGTCGACACCATATTTTTGCGTAAAGCCCTTGGCAACGAGCCTTGCCTTGTAGCGCAGGGGGGGGGCAGAGGTAGAGTTGGGCGCGTATTTTTTCAAACGTATTTTTTCAAAAAAATACACGTATTTTTTTGAAAAAATACGTCGCCGCCAGTATCTTATTTTAAAAAATACGGTCGTAGTCGTAATCGTAAGGTCATAGTAGTAAATCGGAGTCGTAAGCGTGAATTTTGTTGGGTCAACCTGCAATAAATAATAAAACATTCGTTGTTAATCAGTGTACCCAACATCGAAGAGCATATATGTTATGTGGGTGGAGTAGACAAGACGATTTGTCTTACATCACATATTCTTATGACGCTTAGGTTTCGCTTATGACAGGTTGCGGACGCAGCGGACGCGGGCCCAACAATTGGTTCTGCTAGATTCATTGCCCTGCGCCCACAATCTCTGCGTCGCGCCCTGTGTCGCGTGTCGCGTGTGTCTGCGCGGCCCATTGCTCACTATGTCGGATGCCAAATCTCCTGGTCGCTCATTACTCCGCTTACGCACCACTCACCCACACACTCACCTCACACACACACACACACACACACACACACACACACACACACACACACACACACACACACACACACACACACACACACACACACACACACACACACACACACACACACACACACCCTCACACACACACACCCCCCCCCCCCCCCCCCCCCCCCCCCCCCCCCCCCCCACTAGTATACATTCACTTGCGTGCTTGCGCGGTTGTGCAGCGGTCGACCTACTTTATGTACCGATTTCTAAGCTTTGGGCACTTTGCTGATGGCTTATTATGAGGTATGGTACATGTACATACGTACTCTAAAAAAATACAAAAGATACGTATTTTTTCAAAAAAATACCGTATTTTTTTTAAAAAATACGTCGGTCCAAAGTCAAAACGTATTTTTCCCAACTCTAGGCAGAGGGGCGTTTGCCCCTCCCAAAATGCTCCAAACTGGCTTCCCTTATGACGATTCCCAATTAGACACAAACAGCAGTTTTGCCCCTCCAAAATCCAAATCCTGGCTACGCCACTGAAGAGCAGGATGGACGGCCCTGAGCTGCGCAATCTGCTCGCCTACCACTGTGCAGTGTCGGTAGGTGGGGCAAGGAAGACATAGCATAAAGAAAGCACGCAGAGAAGAGGCTGGGGGCGGCTGACATGAATGCACGTGCATAATGAGTCTGCATAATATTGCGCTGCCCCTTTGCAACAGCCGGGCTTGCTGCAGACGCCAGTTTATATCTGCGCTTAGCCTTGCCAGAAGACGCCAATTCACCTACCCATTACTACAATGAAAATTGGCATCGTTGTCATCGCGGCCGCTCTCGTGCACGTGTCCTGTACCACCCACAGGAATGTGACCTGCTGCAGTAGCCGCGGGCCAGCCTACTTCTGCTCTGGGCAGGAGTGCTTCATTCACACGTGCCAAGGTTATAACAAACGCACTGACTACCGCGAAATGCAAAAAGGCATTCACAATATTCTTTAGGCGTGGCTTTCCTGCCCAAGAAAACCGTGGGCTGCGACAAGATCACAAGGGGGGTGTCTGCAAGGCCCACAACAAGGCGTGCCTCGGTTTGGGAGGAGTGCCACACTGCTCCTGACAAGGTGCAACGTTCCCACTGACAGGAATCGAGGTAAGAGAAAGCGTTTTTTATCACAAGTAAACCCCTCACGTTCCTGGGGCACCGAATGAGCACTGGAGCAGCAGTGCTGATGGTTGCCTTTTTCCTACATTGCTGCAATTGAAGTGCACATCAGAACGATCAGCAGCACTGCTACAATGAAATTCGCATAAGCAAGCACCGTTAGCAACTAGAAAGTTGACAATTTGTGTCTCCCACCAGTATACAAACTTGATACTTCGTTCATTATGGTTTTTTTCCCTTTGTAGTTCATAGAGAATCAGGGCCCATATGCTGTGCACGCCTTTTTGTCTAGAATTACCTAGCAAACAGCACATACCTATTAAAAGTTTCCGTGGTCCAAGCCGACCCTTTCCTCTGGCCGCACGCTTGTCAGTCATGACGGTATTAAAAGTTTCCGTGGTCCAAGCTGACCCTTTCCTCTGGCAGCGCGCTTGTCGGTCGTGTTGGTATTAAAAGTTTCCGTGGTCCAAGCCTACCTTTCCTCTAGCAGTGCGCGCACGGCGTTGGCTTGGACCACGGAAACTTTTCATACCGACATGGTGTTCTTCAGTGCTGTTCAGCATTATATGACCATAAAACAGTTAAATAATACTATTTAGTTTAGAGCCTCTTTATCGGGGGCACCTTTAGAGGATTTACGGTGCATGACAGGGGCCCCTGTGTAGAAGTATTGAATTGTATTTTTCTTGTATTATTGATGTGCGACTCGTTGGAACGTATTGTTTCAGTACTTCCCTGCTTGTCCCTATGTAGTCACACTGAAACATTTTTCGTTGCCAGCTGATCTCTACAGTGCGGGCGATGCGTTACCCAGTAAGGTACATTGGTACCACAAATTTGTTCCCAGCGCTGAAATATTCAATCAATTGTGCAACACCAATTTACATTCCTATGAATGCGAGTTGTTGAGAAGACCGAAAAGTGGCAGTCAACAAACAGCGTTTCGAGGGCGAGCGGCGCCATTGTGACCGCTTGAAGTGAGGGCTGGGGGGGCGTCTTTGCTTTTTGTGACCCGCACGCAAACGCAAACACGCACACACTGAAGCGCACGCGCACGCACGCATACGCACCAATGTACAGAGAAGGCAAAGGTGTTTGTAACTAACTGATCATTAAAGCTGGGGGTGGGGGTGAATTCGAGACTTTTTTTGAAAGTCGGGGGGGGGGGGGGGGTTCGACCTGCACGGTATACTTTAGCAACACACGTACTCTGTTTAGCAATTGATTTTTCATCCTAAATTGCCCCATCTGTTGTGAAAACACTGCGCTGCTGGCACCATTTCTTAATTTTTGTCCCTTCTCCTTCTAAAATGGTACCTGCAACAACCTTGAATGAACTGCCTTCATGCATTCAAATTCACCCAAAGGCCAAATTGTCTAACTAAAATATTGTGCAACATCCAGAACAGTTGTTGCAAAGTGGAACAGCCAAGTTAACAACATGATAACTTTGAAACAGCACCCACATGGACAAATGCAACAACCTTGAATGAACTGCCTTCATGCATTCAAATTCACCCAAAGGCCAAATGGTTTAACTAAAATATTGTGCAACATGCAGAACATCAGTTTGTGCAAAGTGGAACAGCTAAATTAACAACATGATAACTTTGAAACAGCACCCACATGGACAAATGTAACAACCAAAAATGAGCTGCCTTCTTGCATTCAAATTCACCCAAAGGCCAAATGGTCTAAAATATTGTGTAACATGCAGAACATCAGTTTGTTCAAAGTGGAACAGCTAAATTAACAACATGATAACTTTGAAACAGCACCCACATGGACAAATGTAACAACCAAAAATGAGCTGCCTTCTTGCGTTCAAATTCACCCAAAGGCCAAATGGTCTAAAATATTGTGTAACATGCAGAACATCAGTTTGTGCAAAGTGGAACAGCTAAATTAACAACATGATAACTTTGAAACAGCACCCACATGGACAAATGTAACAACCAAAAATGAGCTGCCTTCTTGCGTTCAAATTCACCCAAAGACCAAATGGTCTAAAATATTGTGTAACATGCAAAACATCAGTTTGTGCAAGTGGAACAGCTAAATAAACAACATGATAACTTTGAAACAGCACCCACATGGACAAATGTAACAACCAAAAATGAGCTGCTTTCTTGCGTTCAAATTCACCCAAAGGCCAAATGGTGTAAAACATTGTGCAACATCCAGAACAGTTGTTGCAAAGTGGAACAGCCAAGTTAACAACATGATAACTTTGAAACAGCACCCACATGGACAAATGCAACAACCTTGAATGAACTGCTTTCTTGCGTTCAAATTCACCCAAAGGCCAAATGGTCTAACATATTGTGTAACATGCAGAACATCCGTTTGTGCAAAGTGGAACAGCTAAATTAACAACATGATAACTTTGAAACAGCACCCACATGGACAAATGTAACAACCAAAAATGAGCTGCCTTCTTGCGTTCAAATTTACCCAAAGGCCAAATGGTCTAAAATATTGTGTAACATGCAGAACATCAGTTTGTGCAAAGTGGAACAGCTAAATTAACAACATGATAACTTTGAAACAGCACCCACATGGACAAATGTAACAACCAAAAATGAGCTGCCTTCTTGCGTTCAAATTCACCCAAAGGCCAATGGTCTAAAATATTGTGTAACATGCAGAACATCAGTTTGTGCAAAGTGGAACAGCTAAATTAGCAACATGATAACTTTGAAACAGCACCCACATGGACAAATGTAACAACCAAAAATGAACTGCCTTCTTGCGTTCAAATTCACCCAAAGGCCAAATGGTCTAAAATATTGTGTAACATGCAGAACATCAGTTTGTGCAAAGTGGAACAGCTAAATTAACAACATGATAACTTTGAAACAGCACCCACATGGACAAATGTAACAACCAAAAATGAGCTGCCTTCTTGCGTTCAAATTCACCCAAAGGCCAAATGGTCTAAAATATTGTGTAACATGCAGAACATCAGTTTGTGCAAAGTGGAACAGCTAAATTAACAACATGATAACTTTGAAACAGCACCCACATGGACAAATGTAACAACCAAAAATGAGCTGCCTTCTTGTGTTCAAATTCACCCAAAGGCCAAATGGTCTAAAATATTGTGTAACATGCAAAACATCAGTTTGGGCAAGTGGAACAGCTAAATAAACAACATGATAACTTTGAAACAGCACCCACATGGACAAATGTAACAACCAAAAATGAACTGCCTTCTTGCGTTCAAATTCACCCAGAGGCCAAATGGTCTAAAATATTGTGTAACATGCAAAACATCAGTTTGTGCAAAGTGGAACAGCTAAATTAACAACATGATAACTTTGAAACAGCACCCACATGGACAAATGTAACAACCAAAAATGAGCTGCCTTCTTGCGTTCAAATTCACCCAAAGGCCAAATGGTCTAAAATATTGTGTAACATGCAGAACATCAGTTTGTGCAAAGTGGAACAGCTAAATTAACAATATGATAACTTTGAAACAGCACCCACATGGACAAATGTAACAACCAAAAATGAGATGCCTTCTTGCGTTCAAATTCACCCAAAGGCCAAATGGTCTAAAATATTGTGTAACATGCAAAACATCAGTTTGGGCAAGTGGAACAGCTAAATAAACAACATGATAACTTTGCAACAGCACCCACATGGACAAATGTAACAACCAAAAATGAGCTGCTTTCTTGTGTTCAAATTCACCCAAAGGCCAAATAGTCTAACATATTGTGTAACATGCAGAACATCCGTTTGTGCAAAGTGGAACAGCTAAATTAACAACATGATAACTTTGAAACAGCACCCACATGGACAAATGTAACAACCAAAAATGAACTGCCTTCTTGCGTTCAAATTCACCCAGAGGCCAAATGGTCTAAAATATTGTGTAACATGCAAAACATCAGTTTGTGCAAAGTGGAACAGCTAAATTAACAACATGATAACTTTGAAACAGCACCCACATGGACAAATGTAACAACCAAAAATGAGCTGCCTTCTTGCGTTCAAATTCACCCAAAGGCCAAATGGTCTAAAATATTGTGTAACATGCAAAACATCAGTTTGTGCAAAGTGGAACAGCTAAATTAACAACATGATAACTTTGAAACAGCACCCACATGGACAAATGTAACAACCAAAAATGAGCTGCCTTCTTGCGTTCAAATTCACCCAAAGGCCAAATGGTCTAAAATATTGTGTAACATGCAGAACATCCGTTTGTGCAAAGTGGAACAGCTAAATTAACAACATGATAACTTTGAAACAGCACCCACATGGACAAATGTAACAACCAAAAATGAACTGCCTTCTTGCGTTCAAATTCACCCAAAGGCCAAATGGTCTAAAATATTGTGTAACATGCAGAACATCAGTTTGTGCAAAGTGGAACAGCTAAATAAACAACATGATAACTTTGAAACAGCACCCACATGGACAAATGTAACAACCAAAAATGAGCTGCTTTCTTGCGTCCAAATTCACCCAAAGGCCAAATGGTCTAACATATTGTGTAACATGCAGAACATCCGTTTGTGCAAAGTGGAACAGCTAAATTAACAACATGATAACTTTGAAACAGCACCCACATGGACAAATGTAACAACCAAAAATGAACTGCCTTCTTGCGTTCAAATTCACCCAAAGGCCAAACGGTCTAAAATATTGTGTAACATGCAGAACATCAGTTTGTGCAAAGTGGAACAGCTAAATAAACAACATGATAACTTTGAAACAGCACCCACATGGACAAATGTAACAACCAAAAATGAGCTGCTTTCTTGCGTCCAAATTCACCCAAAGGCCAAATGGTCTAACATATTGTGTAACATGCAGAACATCCGTTTGTGCAAAGTGGAACAGCTATATTAACAACATGATAACTTTGAAACAGCACCCACATGGACAAATGTAACAACCAAAAATGAACTGCCTTCTTGCGTTCAAATTCACCCAAAGGCCAAACGGTCTAAAATATTGTGTAACATGCAGAACATCAGTTTGTGCAAAGTGGAACAGCTAAATTAACAACATGATAACTTTGAAACAGCACCCACATGGACAAATGTAACAACCAAAAATGAGCTGCCTTCTTGCGTTCAAATTCACCCAAAGGCCAAATGGTCTAAAATATTGTGTAACATGCAGAACATCAGTTTGTGCAAAGTGGAACAGCTAAATTAACAACATGATAACTTTGAAACAGCACCCACATGGACAAATGTAACAACCAAAAATGAGATGCCTTCTTGCGTTCAAATTCACCCAAAGGCCAAATGGTCTAAAATATTGTGTAACATGCAAAACATCAGTTTGGGCAAGTGGAACAGCTAAATAAACAACATGATAACTTTGCAACAGCACCCACATGGACAAATGTAACAACCAAAAATGAGCTGCTTTCTTGCGTTCAAATTCACCCAAAGGCCAAATAGTCTAACATATTGTGTAACATGCAGAACATCCATTTGTGCAAAGTGGAACAGCTAAATTAACAACATGATAACTTTGAAACAGCACCCACATGGACAAATGTAACAACCAAAAATGAACTGCCTTCTTGCGTTCAAATTCACCCAAAGGCCAAATGGTCTAAAATATTGTGTAACATGCAGAACATCAGTTTGTGCAAAGTGGAACAGCTAAATAAACAACATGATAACTTTGAAACAGCACCCACATGGACAAATGTAACAACCAAAAATGAGCTGCTTTCTTGCATCCAAATTCACCCAAAGGCCAAATGGTCTAACATATTGTGTAACATGCAGAACATCCGTTTGTGCAAAGTGGAACAGCTAAATTAACAACATGATAACTTTGAAACAGCACCCACATGGACAAATGTAACAACCAAAAATGAACTGCCTTCTTGCGTTCAAATTCACCCAAAGGCCAAACGGTCTAAAATATTGTGTAACATGCAGAACATCAGTTTGTGCAAAGTGGAACAGCTAAATTAACAACATGATAACTTTGAAACAGCACCCACATGGACAAATGTAACAACCAAAAATGAGATGCCTTCTTGCGTTCAAATTCACCCAAAGGCCAAATGGTCTAAAATATTGTGTAACATGCAAAACATCAGTTTGGGCAAGTGGAACAGCTAAATAAACAACATGATAACTTTGAAACAGCACCCACATGGACACATGTAACAACCAAAAATGAGATGCCTTCTTGCGTTCAAATTCACCCAAAGGCCAAATGGTCTAAAATATTGTGTAACATGCAGAACATCAGTTTGTGCAAAGTGGAACAGCTAAATTAACAACATGATAACTTTGAAACAGCACCCACATGGACAAATGTAACAACCAAAAATGAGCTGCTTTCTTGCGTTCAAATTCACCCAAAGGCCAAATGGTCTAAAATATTGTGTAACATGCAGAACATCAGTTTGTGCAAAGTGGAACAGCTAAATTAACAACATGATAACTTTGAAACAGCACCCACATGGACAAATGTAACAACCAAAAATGAGCTGCTTTCTTGCGTTCAAATTCACCCAAAGGCCAAATGGTCTAAAATATTGTGTAACATGCAGAACATCAGTTTGTGCAAAGTGGAACAGCTAAATTAACAACATGATAACTTTGAAACAGCACCCACATGGACAAATGTAACAACCAAAAATGAGCAAAAATTCACCCCACCAGACTCGGCGTGGCAGCAGTGGACGTGCACCAATGCACCACTGCTGATCGCCTGTGGTCGCCTGCGTTTCCTCCTTTGTCAACTCATTCAAGACAACTAGGACGCGCTGGGCGGCTACGCCGACAACTTCTCGTCTGCCAAAGAGCACCTGATGAACCGCTACGATCTCGTCAAGGGCCAACGCCGGCCGGTGGGCGACCTGCACGCTGACAGAGTGGACGCCACGAAGTTCGAGTGCTGGGCCGCGGCCAACTGGCTCCACGTGAATCTCTTTGCCTACAATGCCGTTGGCAATGGCCGTTTCGCATGGGCACTGCATTTCCCTGCCGGAAATGAGGTGTACAATGTGCCTTACAACGAGCTGAACGCGCGCCCGAGAATATACATGCGACATCTCTGCGGGCATTTTGACGTCGTGGCCGCAATGTAGGATGCTGTGCTTTTGTTGTTGTGTACCTGCGCCAGTAACGCGTGCAAGAGCAATGCGTATGTGCCTGTTAGAACCTGGTGCGTTTGATATGAAAGCATGAAAGAGTTGCACCGCAAGTTCAAACAAATGCTAAGTAATTTGGAGATTTGGATTGCAAACGCATTCTTCTAATTAGTTAGAAGATTCGCTTGTTAGCGGCGTAGACGTACTGTAAATCCTCCAATAGTGCCCCTGGGGCACTATTTTTTCAACCTCTCCTTACCGGGGGGCACTATTGGAGGGGGGGCACTATTGGAGGGGGGGGGGGGGCTTCTATTATTTAAACCTAAAAATTTTGAATGGTAATGCTAGTTTCGCTGTCAAAATTGCCGATTTTTCGGTGATTTTGATCACTTTTGCGACATTTAATGGTTGATTTACCGTTAATAGTTGCTAAAACGTACTATTATTGGTTAGTAGTAGTGTGTATACACGATATAAATGTACCTACCACTATATTTTTGCCCATAAAAGGCACATGGCACAACATACCCCTTACCCCCGGGGGCACTATTGGAGGGGGGCTCTATTATTTCAACCTTGCCGTACCCGGGGGCACTATTGGAGGGGGGCACTATTGGAGGGGGGGGGGGGGGGGTATTGGAGGATTTACGGTAGTAGAGTTGGGCGCGTATTTCTTCAAACGTATTTTAAAAAAAAAACACGTATTTTTTTGAAAAAAATACATTGCCGGCTATCTCATTTTCAAAAAATACGGTCGTAGTTGTAATCGTAAGATCATAGTCGTACATCAGAGCCGACAAACCTGTATTTTGTTGAACCAACCTACAATAGATAATAAAACATTTGTTGTTAATCAATGTACCTTACATTGAAGAGCATATGTGAGTTGGTAGACTTCCCACAAGACGATTTGTTTAACATCACATTATTCTTACAATGCTTAGGTTTCGCTTACGGTAGGTTTTGGATGCAGCGGATGCGGACCCAACAATTGGTTCTGCTAGCTTTTGCTATTGCTAGCTCCTCCTCTTCACGCCCTCGATTTCTGCATCGCGCCCTGCGTCGCGTTCTTAGCTCACTTTGTTGGATGCCAAATCTCCTGGTTGCTCATTACTCCGCTTACGCACCACACACCCACTGGACACCTCACGCTCACCTCACATGCACACACACTCCTACATGTCCACTTGCATGCTCGCGCAGTTGTACAGCGTTCGACCTACTTTATGTACCCATTTCTAAGTTTTGGACACTGCTGATGGCTTACTATGATGTATGCTACATGTACATACGCACTCTACAAAAATTCAAAAGATACGTATTTAAAAAAAACCGTATTTTAAAAAAAATATGTCAGTCCAAGGTCAAAACGTATTTGTCCCAACTCTAAGACGTAGATATTTTAAAAATAAACGCGCATTAGGGGAACGCTCTATCCTTTAGGGGAAAGCCTACCTATCCACTCTTCTGCACAGATTGGACGGGTGTACACTTCTTCGAATTCTTTAGCAGAGCTGATTCCTTTGGAATCGGTGAAATCGCCGCACAAGCTTCAATCATCGACGCCGCGTTATTGTCTCCTTTGTTGCAATGCAAAATGCACTGTTGTTGCATTGCCAAACGCTTCACCATCTTTGCTTTTGTCGGAAAAGACAAAAGTGCGCATTGCAAATGCATAAAATCCAGAATCTGAGTCAAGATCAGTCAAGTCAAGCAGCCCATCCTACAGTACGGACCAGTCACGTCACAGTGCGTGCGCACACAGAAACATGGTGCGCAGATGAAGTGAGAATTGCCCGCTGCCGCAATTGCACGCACGCGTTTCACGCTGCTCCTTACCGCTCTAATACCGAGGGGGAGGGGGTAAAGGCGTCCACTGCCTAGCCGCCAGCGTAGCGGAGTGGTTGGCGGGACCGACGCGCGTACTACTGGCGAACGCACTAACATGGCCCTTATCCAACAGCTGACATTTATTAAAAATTCTCCTAAAACTTTTATAATTTTTTAGAATAAATCTAAAAAAGGCGTATCTCAAATTCAGCCTAAGAATGCTCAAAAAAAAAAAGTTCAGCCCGATCCGTCAAGCCGTAAAGGAGAACTGGTCGATAACAGACGGACAACCGTATATGAACTCGCCGCGCTCACGCGCGGCGAAAAAAGG